>CAAKHF010006584.1:4037-17009 GCA_901007745.1 Hippocampus kuda | reverse complement strand
TCTAATATTGATGTGTCAAAAAGAGCTTCTTTCACCAAAGGCAGAGGTGTCAAACTCATTTTTGTTGCGGGCCACATTATAATTACCGTTTCCCCTGGAGGGCCATTATGACTGAAACTATATAATAAAGAAGTCAAGAATAACGTTTTATTCAACTATTGTAATGAGGGGTTTGATCACAAGAAAATGCTTTCAGTGTGTCACTGATTTATGACACATGAAAATTTGAAATTTCGGTACCGATTTTAGCAAGCATCATGGAAGTTGTTATCATTGACTTGCTTTCGTGGGCCACTTAAAATGATGTGGCAGGCCACATCTGGCCACCGCGCCTTGACTTTGACACCTATGCCCGAAGGTAATTGCATTGATGAGTCGTTTCTTTTTCTGGAGGGAAAACTGGCTTTTATTTGTGAAAGGCCTTTATTGTCCAAGTGGATGACTTTCATGACTAGCTCAGTTCAATAAATTCCTAAATTGTGCAATGACATGTCCAACATATCGATAGGCTGGGAGAGTCTCGACTGGTCATGTAAATGGCTATCTGTCTCTATGTGCCAGTTGTGTGACACACGATTGGACGGAAACTGCAAACATCCCAAAGTTCAAAGCAGTGAGATCCAGGAGGACGAGTGATAATTGGAAATCTATTGACTGGTGTAATCAGTTTGATCCTCCATTCGACAAGTTTACCCAGTATTAGTGGTTGGTATGTCAAACATTAAATATCCTGCGAGATTTTATATTGCCTGAAGGCTAAAGAACTCTTTTGGTGCCCTCTGACTTTTTATTTATTTATTTATTTTTTGCGCGACTCCATTTTCTGTGCATAAAATTATCAGTAGTACCGTATTTTCCGAACTAAAAGGCGCACATAAAAGCCTTCTATTTTCTTAAACGCTCACAGTGCCTTAAAATCCGATGTGCCTTGAGTATGGTCATTACGGTCACATTTTGACCCCAAAATGGCTCTTTGCTCAAGACATGCTGACAACGCAGAGTTCAAAATTAAGGCGATCGATTACGCAGTCAAACACGGAAATAGAGCAGCGGCAAGAGAGCTCAACGTTAACGAGTCAATGTTATAACTTGCTGTTGGTAAAGTGAACTGTGTCGCTGCTTTATTGAATAAGTTTCACTGACATCTGATCGTTCTGTTGGCGTTTCCTAGAGCGTGGGTCTGTCGAGTGGATGCATTGCGTCTTATAATGCGGTGAAAAAAAATGACAAAATAAGTTATTCATTGAAGGTGCGCCTCATAATCCAGTGGACCTTTTAGTGTGGAAAATACGGTATTTAAAAATGTTTTATATTCATTTGATCTCAAACACTGATTTTGTTTTCCTCAAACATGTTATAATTAATATCCTAATTTATTTTTTAAATTAATACATAATTTAAAAAAAAATTAAAGTTGGTTAGCTGTCAGTTATTATTCCACTACTTATGACTGATGATTACGTTTCTTGCCAAGGTATCGTTTCAGTACCAGTATCAAAGTAATTGAGGCAAGCATAGTATCAAATTCCAAATTTTGTTGTCATAACAACACTAGCCTCACAAAAATGAAACTAAGGTATTCTAAGATTTGTAAAATGTTGATGCTATGTACCAGTATATATTTTTGTAAACCACAATCGAGAACTTTCAACAAGACGTGGGTTACCTCGAATATCAGCTACAAACCCTTGCCACCTACACGGGGACACACAAGCACAAAACACACACTGATTTCACACCAACCAGACACAAAATCCACAAAAAAAGAGCCACCAATAGCTTTGGAGCCGGTGGCATGGGTCAGGGCTGTTGGGGGGGAAACAAAGCTCAAATGAAGCGAGAGCAGAGGCTACCGACATGAACATGCTGTCACGCCACACTGATCCAGCTGAACATTCAGTAGCATGTTGCAAACACAAGATGATATATTGTATAATGCCAGGAGATAAATAAAATGACATTAAAATTTGAAATGTAGATAATACAGAAACATGACATTTATGATGAGCAGTAGGTCTAACGCTACTATAGATTTGGTCATCTTTTTGTTTTGTTTGTCCCACATAGTCTTCAAAGGGAAAATAGGTTTATTACCACCACCATGGAGGTTCAATCAATGTGAGTTTGTCTATTGGCGGGCAAGTTTTTGGTGCAGTATTTGATTCACTTCATTGAATGATGGGTAAATATTTCCCATTACATGTTGGGGATAATGCAAACATTGGTCACATCATAAAAATATCGGAACCAAAACCCATTTGGCAGGACAGTGAAACCTTAACATTGAATCACCGCAAAGCAAGGATGGCGGATGTTTTAGAGGATGCAGAGATTAAGTTAATCTCCCACCTCTTGCTCGTGAAAAATACTTGGAACTGTGTCGGTTTTTAATGTCACCTGCGTGACATGTCCCTTCTCAAACTATTAACTTCTGCTGAAATTTTGATGACACGCCTGCATGCCAAAGTTGGCTGGTGCCCAAATGTCACGAATCTGACAGTGATTTTGAGAATACAATAAAACTAATAACATTTTTTTTATGCATTTCTTCGTGAATTAGGCCTAATGGGTGTTCAGGTGGCAGTCCTATTTGTCAAGAATCACCTTATGGGACAGAAACTGGATCTCACAACTATATTAAGACACAAACTACTAAAGAGTATTGGTAAAGCATCAAAAATGTTGTCAACCCAGAGGTTGAGCTACAATAAAAGAATGAGACACTGTAACAATACCCAAAAGGCACACATGACCTTTCAAAACAAAGCAAACTGCCAACAGACATTGTGTGCTTTTGACTAGCCTTCATTTTCTGCTCTCTATATCCTCCCAACTCTTTCATTTTGGCAACGACAGGCTTCCCCCCCCTTAAACTAATAAGTCAAATAGCATCCTTCCCCCAGCCCACGTCTTTCCAGTCGACACAGGAAGGTAAACATGTCCACTCTGGTGAGGGCAAACCACGCAAAACGCTTCGCTCCAGGTAGCGGTTGTCCTCCACAGCACTGTGGCCACTAGCCACAGCTAAGCAATCGCTACCTGTGCAAGGTTGCCTGTGTCGAAACACATTTCTGCTTTGTTGCCAAACACACTGTCCTCCAGCAAGGACATCCACATTGGATGGGAGGTGGATTTAAAACAGGGTCAACTGTCTGATCTCTACCTACAGTAACTGGCTATATTCATATTCATATTGTTTGAGGGTTATGGATTTATCACGAGAGTTAATACTTAATTGTAGCGCTGTGAATTTTGTTTTGCAAATTCAGGTACAGTGAAACTCCTCTCCAACGAAACCTACATGGGCGAAAATACCCCAGAGTGTGAAAAAAATCGTCATGCAATAAAACTATTCCCGTTTTTTTTCTGCACCCCCTACAGCGAAAAATCCCCCTGTTGCGTTATACGAAATCTTTTTTTCTGCCCTTGCCTCGCAACGAGGTTCACTACAATGAAAACAAGCCTTCCGCAAAAGTCTAATCCAACCTCAGCCTACAGCGACTCCTACTGGTTAGCTCAGAAACGGCAACAGCAAACACCACAGTGGCTTACACATGCGCAATGGTACAACAAGTATTTGTTTTTGTTTGTTTCAGACGCAGCACGAATGTTGCATTGCTAAAATGGCAATAAAAATGGACCTTTGCAGACCAAGGAGTGAAGAAAAGAAAAGCTTTAACGCTTGAAGACAGGATAAAAGTAATAAAAATGAAAGATGGAGGAAGCAAAGTAAAAGACATTATGCAATAAATTGATGTAAGTGAAAGTGAATGCTGATCATAAATTTCGCAATTTCTTTCCTTTCTCTTCTTTCTACGTTGGCTATATGAAGTGTCAAATATGTGTCTGCTCATACTTATGCACTATTGGAATAAAAAAAAAGAGTACACATACGTTTGTGTGTGTGTGTGTTTACATCTGAGATAAATGTGCTATAGTGAAAAGTCCCCTTGCTGTGAAAAATTTCTTGCTGCAAACATGATTTCGTTGTAGAGGAGTTTCACTGTAGTTTATATCATCTTTAAAAACAGGTTTTTAACACAGGAATTTGTTGAGGGCGAGTTTAAAAAAGGCCACAGTACGAATTGTGAAATGAGGAAACAAAAGACACACTTTTGAAAACAGATGAACAAATAACAGTCAACAGAATCTGGGCAATAATTTTGGAGCATAATACTGCTTCTACGGTGAGACAAAAGAATTCCAGCATCTCCAACAATTCTGCAGTATTTGTCAATATCACCAAATAAATTACCAATATCTGGAGATTGAGGTGGTAACCAAAATAATATTGTGTGTGTGTGTGTGTGTGTGTGTGTGTGTGTGTGTGTGTGTGTGTGTGTGTGTGTGTGTGTGTGTGTGTGTGTGTTTTAAGATGCACTTACGGCTGTAGCGCCAAACTGTACATACGTTTTCTGAAATGTCTCCTGATCCCATGAGGTGAGATCCATTACACATTGATGTCAGGATCCAATGTCACGGGCATCCAATGTTGGTTTTCGGCTTTGCCACATACAAGCAGTGGTTTCTCCAGATTTTCTGGGCCTTTTGCTATTATGGACGATACCTATAGTTAACTGCAATAGTAGACTGTATTACATTAGTCAACGTCAATGTTTCTTTGCCCTGTGTGAGAGATGCTTGTGAACAACTCAGTGTTCACATGTTGAATAAACAAAGACATGCTGCTTTAAATTATCCCACAATTTGGACATTCTCTGTCTTTTACAAATGATTTATTGGCTCTCAGCCCTCACATCAATTCATTTCTAAACCGTGTGTTGTGTGCCCGCAACAAGTGTCTACATAACTCGGTTGAAAGGTAGCCTCGAGGCAGATATTTAGCTTGGGCCTCTTTTGTTGTCAAATTATTCGAGTTGCTGTAGTAATTCTTCAAGGCCCACTCCAAAGACTGTCGTAAAATCGACTGAGAAGTACCAAGAACTAAATGGAGTCTCAGAGGGGATCGAGCCTTTTCCGTTGCTGGTCCCTCTCTCTTGAATGACCTATCACTGAACATTCGGCAAGCCCCCCGCGCTGCCCATCTTTAAAACCCGCCTCAAAACTCACTTGTATTCTTTGGCATTTGACTCAGCATGACTTAGATTTGATCTTAGTTTTACTCTTTGGTGCCTTCTACCACCTTTGTTCCTGATTTATTGCTTTATTGTTGTATATAGTGTATGTTAGTTAGTTGCTCCATGTACAGCACTTTCTATGCAGCGATGGCTGTTTGAAAGTGCTCTATAAATACAGTTGAGTTGAGCCAAAATAACTTAATTTCCAATGAATCTAAAATGCTTATGTGTGAAATTAATTGATAAAATAATTTTCGGTATAATTAAAATTGGTTTTAATTAGTTTTATAGACAGAAAATGTAATTGCAATTAGTTGTTTAAAAACACTTTTGTTTTTATTTTGTTAAAAATGTGGATTCCCTCACACAGCCCTCTCCCAATTTTAATGTTTGTTATTTTGTTCATTTCCCTCAACAATAATAACCTTGGTATTAAATGCTTGCAGGTAACCAAACCGCTATTCCCAGAGAGAAAGTTTGTGGAGGCTTTAACTGATGAATAACTGCTATTCTTGGTACAGATGCAAAATTAGGCCCTGAAAAAAATAGTCCACTGTAATCACAACTAAATTAAACTATCTCTTGGATTTTCTGGCATCGGGGGTTTTTGGGGACAATGTTTCAACCGCGATGTAAGGCAGAAATCTGCTTTGTGCCAAAAAATGAGAAGAAGTGATTGTCAAGAATCTACAATTGTCTCATAAAACGTCAGGGGTGTCTTGCGTCAATGAAAGGACATACCATATGCAGATGTGAAGATGTAGAATAAATAAATCTGCAGTTTAATTATTCCACAGCAGCAATTTTACAGTATTACAACTCATCTTATGTGATGAAGAGAGGTGTCGCGTGGGAAATTAACTGACCCCAGACAGAAATGACACTGACAAAACTAATTGCACGATAACTGTCACGATGAATATTCAGGTCATACGTTTTTGGTATAACCTTTCAGCAAAGTCCAATATTTCAGCTGCATTATTCAGTTCCCTATGCTGCGTAGGTGGACAGGGTGTAGGCTGATTGTTATTACTTTCCACTATGCAAGTCGAAGCTCATCCATAATTTCCAAGTGTTAAACCTACGTATGGCATAGCTGACAAATATAGCGCTACAATGCAAAAAAAAAAAAAAAAAAGATGAAGAAGACAGGATTGTGCATTCAAATATTTACTTAGTTAAAAAATATCAAAATATTATATCTCGCACCTTGATGACAACCATGTGTTTACATCACCCAAGTTTCAATGTCACCCAACTTGTTATTCAAAAGTTTCCCACCAAATGTACTGTACAGCAAATGACAGCTTGTTGGAAAAACAACAGAGCCAACAACAGAGTTGTGTGCAAGATGAGGCTAGAAACTTTCCTTGAAATATGCAGCAAGACAAAAATAATACTTTGAGGGGCAGCAATCCGTCTCTAAATTATGAAATGATGATTATCCCTCATAGCCTGCCTGGTGAACGTAAGGGACAGTGAGAACCCGGGGCCTAATTTATCTAGAGTGCGGAGAACAGGTCCTAAATTCATTCGTGCAACTGAAAGTTAGAGTGTGTATGAGTACCCAAAAAAATCTCCAAGACTGACACTGATGTAAATTGGCTGAGACGTGGAACCAAATAAATGCTCTTTAGAACAATTAATGCAAGTGTTACCAATTTTAAAAAAAAATAAATAAAAAGTATGAAATTAATTCATGAACATCCACCCAACATACATTCATCATTCAGTCATTCATCTTCCGAACCGCTCAATCCTCACTAGGGTCGCGGGGGGTGCTGGAGCCAATCCCAGCTGTCTTCGGGCAGTAGGCGGGGGACACCCTGAATTGGTTGCCAGCCAATCGCAGGGCACACAGAGACAAACAACCATGCACGCCCACACTCACACCTAGGGACAATTTAGAGTGTTCAATCCGCCTGCCATGCATGTTTTTGGAATGTGGGAGGAAACCGGAGCACCCGGAGAAAACCCACGCAGGCCCGGGGAGAACATGCAAACTCCACACAGGGAGGCCGGAGCTGGAATTGAACCCGGTACCTCTGCACTGCGAAGTCCACGTGCTAACCACTGGACTACCGGGCCGCCTCCCAACATAAATAAATAAATAAATAAATAAATAAATAAATAAATAAATAAATAAATAAATAAATAAATAAATAAATAAATAAATAAACACCCACGTGTCATGGCCACAGACGAGAATTATCTATGACTAACAAGGGGACAACTGCATACGTGCAGCCAGCACGCCTCTTTAGCTTCTTATTGGACGCGGACACCCATCCGGCTTTTCTGTAGAATGAATGAATCGCGCATTAATTCCTCGAGGCCATGTCCATCACACATTATTTGTGCATTCACTGAATTCAATCATTTCCTGTTCACAGAGTGGAAATTTTTGTGCGATCACGCTTTCAATCTATGTCTACATTTCATTTCGGCTTGTTGGTGATTTCTTTAAAGCCTTTCCATCTGTAGTTTCAGTTTTTGTGTGTACGTATGGTCAGAGCTGCGCGTGAAATAACGTCCGTTCTCACTCACGAGTCCAAAATGATGACTCCAATATTTGTTGTGGAATGTTCATATGCACTATTTACACACAGTTGTGTGCGGATGCACGCTTGCTAAATGAGGCCGCCGGTTTCCAGAGACGTAGGGACAGAGGGCAGTGTGAGACTAATGATTGCAGCTATTTGCCATACGTTTAGCATCAATTTACCCCAACGTACAAGCTGATCATGACCAAAAGAGCCAAAGTCTCCAGCATCATGTCAGCAAAGACAGGACAAGTGTCAAAGAGTGAGAACCAGGCTCAGGGGGTATGAGAGAGAGAAAGAGAGAGAGAGAGACAGACAGACAGACTGACAGAGAGAAAGACAGAGTGACAGACAGGGAGAGAGAGAGAGAGAGAGAGAGAGAGAGAGAGAGAGAGAGAGAGAGAGAGAGAGAGAGAGAGAGAGAGAGAGAGAGAGATCGGGTTAAGAAGCCTCCAGACACCACGCAGTGCAGAGCAGATCAGGAGTGACGGCTTGCTGATTAGTCAGCTCACAGCCCCTTAAGACTGGACTCCACACACACACATACACACGGCATGAAATTAATTTTACACAAACCGACTTTAGCCAGTTTCGCCCATTCAACACATATGGACACACAAACAATATGTGCAAACAACAAGTCGTATCGTACCACATTTGAAGAACGTCTTCAGGATGTTTGAGGAATGTGTGTTAAAAGATCATGTGTCAATACTTGTTATGATGATTATTTAATTACCTTGAGTAGATAGATTGGGATGTTGCTGAAGTCCACAGGGAGTTTCAGAAGAAAGCGGGCTGAGAATTCCCCTGTCTGAAACACATGAAGTGAAGAATTTTACAATGTGATGCAAAGAGATAGTCGGTGATATCGCAAGCTAGTGTCTGTGATATAGCAAGCTAATTCAGTTTTTGACTCATCAGTCCACAGAATGTTTTCCAAAAGTCTTGAGGATTATCAAATGTGAGACGAGCCTTTGTGTTCTTTTTGGACAGCGGTGGTTTTCGCCTGGAAACACTCCCATGGATGCCATTTGTCAGTGTCTTTCTTACGGCAGCATTGTGAACATTGACCTGAACTGAGCCCAGCAAGGTCTGGAGTTCTTTGTGTCGTTCTAGGTTCTTTTGCAACCTCTTGGATGAGTCGCCGCACTCTTAAAGTAATTTTAGCTGGTTACCACTACTGGGAATGTTTACCACTGTTCCCAGTTTTATCCATTTGTGGATAATGGCACTGACAGTGGTTTGCTGAAGCCCCAGATTCTTGGAAATGGCTTCGTAACCTCTTCCAGACTGATACATTTCAATCACTTTTTTCCTAATTTCTTCGGATTGTGGCATCATGTGTTTGTTTCTTGAGATCTTGTAGCCTACTTCACTTCGTCTGACAGATTCTATTTATGTGATTTCTTGGTTCAAAAAAATGTGGTGCGAGTGTGTTGCCTGTGAAATTGAAATCAGCTTTCCCAAAACTGCTGTTCGTCACAGTTATTTTGTGGTTTAACAAGGGGGGGCTGATTACTTTTTCATTTTGGGAGAGGTCAGTTTTGGATTTCTTTTGTGCCTTAATAAATTAGATTGCCATTTAGAAACGGCATTTTGTATTTCCCTGGGTAGTCTTAAAATTGGTTTGATGAACTCAAACCTTTGTATGTGATAAATATGTAAAGAGCCAGAAATCAGAACGGGGGCAAATACTATTTTACAGCACTGTAATTAGATTCGTCATGGTGACTCTTCACCTCCATCCATAATTTCACTAGCCATGGGGGGGGGGGGAACTGTTAAACCTACTGTGACTGTGGCAAATGAATACTAAGTGTGTTTGCGCTTTTATGCGCTGTGTAAAATGTCCTTACCCAGCTGTTCTTGTGCCCGGCATATATCTCCATATTACGGCCATAGTTCGGATCCTCCAGCAGGCTATCATACTCAAAAAGAAGTCTGGAGCTTTCACGGAGGCGCTGACATTGATAGTGGTGGTATTGCTGGATGAGCTCCTTAACAAGCTGGAGCAAGCTATCTGGGTTGCCAGCATCCCATTGGACCAAATGCTGTGGAAGAAAATTCAAAATTGAAACCAGCTCAGTCTTCTGGATCTGATGAGAGTCTTTGTTCTCTCATTTCAATTACAGGCACAAGCTATTTTCAATGGAGGTATGATACTTCGAAACAAGTTCTGGTGGAGTGCATGAAGTCTTGCGAAATAAAGTGGTTTTATCCTATTCTTTGGCTATTTTTTTTTAGCATTGAAAACAGGTTTCACGTTGCATTTTTTTGAAATTAAAATAATTGCACCTTTTTCTATTCTGTACTGTTTGTTCAGACACACAATGGAAACATACAATGTACAGTGGATATACCGAGAACAAAAATAAATACAGCACTTATACTTTTGCTCCCATTTTTCATGAGCTGAACTGAAAAAGCCTTTTTTTCATGCACAAAAGGCCCATTAACTCAAGCTCAAACACTAAGGCACACCTGTAAATCAATGCAAATACTTCTTAGATGCTTTTGAAAATACTCCAACCTTTTCAAGAACTGTGTTGTCCCGTGAAACAGGCCAATAGTGGCAATGTTTAGCAAACACATGAAGGAGTACTAAGAGTAGTAATAATTAACAACTTCCACTCGACCATTTAGGGCAAACAGCAATACCAAGCCAAATGTGAAACTTGTATGCAGCACTGTTTCACCCAGTCTTACCGTAGGGAATAAAGAAGATACAGGTTAAAACCCATTAACGACTACATCAAAACAGAAAGACTTCTGGTCATTTCTAAAATGAAAGCAAGCTTCATCAGTGAATGTATAAATACATATTACACAAAGGTGTTGATGACAGCATTGACCTAGGTTAGCTTGTCTCAACAACTGACTATCTATCTCTTTTTGTCTGCCTCGTGTCCCATATTAGACCATTAGAGAAAGCATCCATTGTTATGAGGTGACTTAACTCCCTTGCAATGGCAAGGGCAGGCTAAACAGAGACAGTGACTTCATCGTCCTGATCCACCAGTGGTTACCAGCAATGCTGGGATTCCCGAAATGAGGAGGTGATGCAAACAAGGCTGGGCATTGTCCAAAACAGGCGTTCGTTGCCCCGGGGCAGGAGCATGCAGCAACGGAGGAGAGACTAAGGAAGTGCTGTGTCAGGATTGTGACACACAATATCAGTGGATCTACACTGAGGAGGAGAAGCGGGATCAGAGGTGGAGGAGGAAAGGGGTGTGGGGGGGGAGTACTGAAGACATCAGGCAAGTAGGCCAAAGCCAATGAAATGGTAGGCTTGATCCTACAATAAAACTTTTAATATAGACAAAGATCATAACTGCAAACTAAAATTTATGGTCAAGAAACCTGGAGACCAACATTACCATCTAATTAACAATGGCATCTGAGGCAGGAGCTATATTATTTTCCAAGTATTGTTTGAAACTGACGACGGCCCGTTAATAATTACAGGTAAAGCGTCCTCATGCAGAATTTAAGCACAATTGCAGATGCAGAGGATCTGAGCTTGTAAAACTCAGCTGATAGTGCAAAAGAGCTGCAGTCACTCCAGAAAATATCAATGCTGTACGGAAACATCAACATGCTAGCATGCTGGTATATGTTTAGAGAGTCAAATGTCTTTTTGCGGAGATTTGAACGACATTATTTCAAAACATATTGGTGTGTTGCTGTCTTGAGTTGACCAAATGATACAATACAGATATATCAATTGAAATAATTTTCTTAAAATCTTGTTTCCATCCCGCCTTTTCTGGTATATCAGTCTGGGAACAGGGTCGTCAATGTCATACCCATGGGAATCAGCCAGAACACTGATGGTCATACTGACGCTAGATGAGAGGAGCTACTCAAAATCGTAAGCCATGTTTACCCTGCCTGCCTTTTCCCGTATTGTTTTGTGTGAAAGATACCGGCGTAGAAGGATCAAGGCTCTCTGTCCAAGAAATCCGATTAAACCCAGGATCGTTTTAAGATCCAATATGTTGCACAGCAAAACGTGCAACAGTCGTATTTGGCATCTTAAATGTCATTTATGAAAGCATGCGGATTGGATAAAATGTACACAGTTCATATTACTTTATCCCATGGGGGGGATATCACACAGTCCTCATTGGCTTGAGATGATTTTATAATCCATTTATCAAAGCACACGTGTTAAATTACTGCATCGAGCTATGATAAAATCTACAGCCCCCCCACCCCATGTTTCCTTTTAAAATAATTCAAATACAGCAATTCATAGTCCTGTTACACTTGATTCAGTATTACATTTATAAAACAATTTTAAAGCTATCAGATTAGTATAAAGACTTGACACTGAGGGTGTTCATACTTGTAGTCATAGGTCATTATTTTATTTTGCGGCACAAGGTGATGAAGATCTCTGATAGTTCAATGAATATGACTACAGGTCATACAGACCTTATCCATGTTTGTATTTATATTGCACTTAATTGAACTGTGTTTTCTTTTCTCTTAAACTTTTCTCTTCTTTCTACCTACAATCTTGCTGCTGAAGGCTGTAAATTTCCCCAGTGTGGGACAAATAAAGGATTATCTTATCTTATCTTACAGGCAAAGTTTGCAAAAGTAAAATTATAAGTCGAAAGTGTGCAAAAATGATTTGGCTGTGGATGTGTTACGGAACACAGCGTATCCCTTTCAGAACAACAGCGCTCCTAAATTTGGTGTTTTCACACTTAATAGACCCAAATTGACAGAATTATGTCTTCGTGTGCCATCCGCCTGTACCATCTCTGATCCAATATTTATCTTAGGCCAGTAAGAGAGGGGCTGGCATCTGAAAATCCAAGATAATTATATAGGCCAACAGAAATGATTTGTTTGTAATGTCTTGAATGTGATTTTTATAGATGCTGGCAACCTGATCCAATAAATCGCTGTTGACTTGAAAGTGCAAGGCATTAAACAACTCCCAAGTATTAAATTAATCTCTGTTAGTCTCTAATTCAAGAGTGGGCTCACACCCTGTTTCGCCCCCAGAGATTGCCAAGTCTAAGATCATCCTAAATTGGTTTTGTCATGTGTTTAAGACACTTGGCATTCTCAAGCCAGTCAGTGCGATCCATGCGTTTTCTGTCCAACACAGTTCAAGTTGTTGACAGAAATAGCATGCATTCTTCAACTGCTTTGCCACTTCAGCCGATTATTCATAATTCCATGGACGATTGTCCTATGTTTGTTCTTTCCATCAAGCTCCCCCCTTTGCAAACAACACCCCTCTCGCTCAAAGCATTCCCAGGCATGTTAGTGAGGTCTGCCAATAATAAGCCCCTTTAAAATGTGGAACGCATTACTGGCTTCAGCAAAAA
>CAAKHF010006583.1:25647-42105 GCA_901007745.1 Hippocampus kuda | reverse complement strand
GGTCGTGTGTGTGTGTGTGTGTGTGTGTGTGTGTGTGTGTGTGTGTGTGTGTGTGTGTGTGTGTGTGTGTGTGTGTGTGCGCGTGTGTGCGTGTGCGTGCGTGTGTGCGTGCGCTCTCGATCGCAACGGCTGAGGCTGGAATAAGTGAATAAATCAAATTAACACGAGCAACACGCTTAGTGAACTAAAGAGGTGATGATGACATGCTGGCTTTTCTCGCACCAAATGAGCCGTGGGGGGAAAAAATATAGATATTATTTTTCTTTTTTTTTTTCTCCACCTGCTCCCTTCAACTACAGCGAGCACTTTAGAGAACAGTAGAGCGTGCGTGAACTGCAACTTCATTTGCACCCATGCTGCTCCTTTTCCCCCCTCCCGACGAAAAAAAAAAATGATGCAGATCTAAATGAGACACATTCCATTGTTGGCCCGCTGATCCGCTGTCATTGAAATGTCATTATTGCTTAATGACTTTTTCTTGTATGCAGTCGCCGGCCTCAAACAAACAACAAAAACTTCCCGGGTGGTGCTGGTGATGGGGGGCGTGTTCAATTCATGCTGTTTATTGTGCGGTGGCGAGTTTGGATTATAGATTTAGTATGCATGTTATTAGGGCGTGTTGAAAAGTAAATAGCCCTCGGGAAAAAAAAAGATAAACGTTAGGATTATCAAACCAGGAGAAACTGAGTTGAAACAATTGCAAAAAAGATCTAAATAAATGTAACATAGAAAAGTGGGACTGGGAAAAAAGACACAAAAATAAAACTTGAAATAAAATGACAGCAATGTAAGATTCCAGCCTAATTACGAATATAAACCATCATGGTTTTTATTTTTAATTTTTCTTGTCATATGAAAGTGTAATTGAGATTACAATTGGCCCAAAAAAATCAAATAAATAAAACTACCATGTTTGAAAAAGAGTAAAATACATCGTTTACAAAGAAAAGTGGGGATGTCTTTCAAAAATCCATAAAAATACAATTTGGAAAAATGACAACACTAAGATCCACCATCTTTATTAAAATATAAACAATTATGATAACTATTTAAATGTTTGATATGCACCCAGTTAAAATTGAGATCAAAAACAGGCATAAAGTGACAAGTTCATAATTATATGTATTTATAAAATATATAATATCTACACACAGAAAAAAAACAGAGTTGCTTTATTTTTCTATGTTGTTGACTAAAATGAAGTCATGGTAAACCCTTCAAATTAACATGAATAGCGCTTGTAAAATATATGATAAATGTGTTATACATTTTTTTTCTTTAGGCAAAATTCAAAATTTCCTAGAAAGGTTTAATAAATTAACAAATACATTCATCAACAAATAGACGTTAAAAATAGCTAAAATGTGCAAGGAAACCTGCGGGGTTTTTTTTTTCAACGCAATTATTTTTGTATTAAAAAAAAATCAAAATCTGTTGAATCAAATGAACCTAGTAAATGAACATCCTAAAAATGTTCTTTGTACTCGTTCCTTGATGTGACATATGTGCTGTGTGACTTGAAATGCACACGCGTGCACTTTGTTGCCATTGACGCCATTCAAGATTTCCTTTCCCCCTTTTTGTCCTCTTCAGTGGCATTTAATTCAAGCAACATTCCAGCTTCTTTTGGGACCTCCTACAACCAACGGCAATCGTGCCTGTTCACTTTTCCCAAACGCAATCGAAGATTTGCTTGAATGTACTGTGCGCGATATTTGTGATGCTGCCGTTTTTATTCGGGCGGACTGCAAGGGCACCCCCCGCCCGAGGGTGACGTCATCCGCACTTCGCTGGTGGTCCCGTGTCGCTTAATGAGCAAATTAGCCGCACTGAGGCCCCTCATTAGCCAAAGGCCGGCTTACTAGCCCTGGCCTGGCCTGGCTTGGCTGGTTTTCTCTGTCTGTATATCTTGCGCTCTTGATGACATTTCCATAAGAAGATTACAAGCGGATCAGCGCTGAGATGTGCGCACAGAAAAAAAAAAAAAAAACCACAAAAAAAAAAAACGCGCGACGCTAATTGCCGCTTACTTTTATTGGCCTCGTCTGATTTGTCAGGCGCCATTGAACAGGGAAATTAAACTGTTGGGTTACCCCCATCGAGGGGGTATGACGATCCCTCAGCATGATTTCACTCTTTCGAAAGGCCAAGGTGAACATCGTGTTTCGTCTAAAAGCGCCTACACTTGAAGCACGCGAATGCTCTTGATTCAACAGGTCTTAAATCAGACATGCAGTCTCATGTAGCAAAATGAACAACATTTAAAGACAGCATGTAATAAGGCTGGCAGGTAAATGTATTATCATTGCTCGCCAGTTTCAGCATTAACAACGTGCTTAAATACAGGCAAATAAAAAGACAGTACCTCAGTACTGATTATATTTAAAAACACGGCACATACGTATAAATTGGACCCACCTAATTGTTGAAAACAGTTGTAAAAGATTAAATGTGACAATGTTGAACTCTGAAGTTAAATACAACCGAACTGTTTTTTTTCACCACCCGCCACTAGGGGGAGCCCACATGCCACTAGTGGGAAAATAGTTTGAAATTGATGAGGAGGTAACCTGCTGTTGCTCTGCTCACGAGCATTTTGCAATATATTTGGTTTTAAACCCAACTTAATTTGTGCTTCGCAGGGTGTACATTTTGTAATTTCTAATGAAATAATTCATTAATGTCATGATTGATTTTATGACTCATATTAATATTGATATTTTTGTTGGTTTTATTTGCATCCTAAGCACCTTGCTCAAATTAACTCCACCCTATTAACAGAGTACTTAAAAAAAAAAAACACCACAACTGAAACAAATAAAAATGTAAGGTAAAACAATAACAATCACAAATGATAACTAAAAAATAAGAAAAGATAAGAAAACCCTTGTCTTGCAAATAATAAATTAAGAATAACTGTTTGTTTATTTATTTAAATAAAATGCAAGCTTTGGAAACATAAAACCTGCATTCAGTGGCATCCTTAAACTCCTACAGTGGCTCCACTGTCTTTTTGGGAAATATGGCCGCCTGCAGTTCCACCAGTAGCCTGTTGGTGGTACCAAAGTGCATCTTGTTGTGGTTAGGGAGAGAAGAAGCAGTGTGTAATTTTACATTGTAACGCATAATCAAACGAGACTGAACAAAAATGTTTTACAGGATGTCAAGCTGTCATTTTTCATGGTTTTATTTTTCAAATATGTTTTGATATCTTTTTCATATAGTGTAATGCAGCCCTTTTCGAAGCACATTTCGTGTTTGAATTGAAAAAAAAAATCACATTTCTATGTCAAACTACACTTCCCTGTCTAAGTATGCAATTTTTGTCACAAAAAGGCATAATTTCAGGGGAAGATATGTGCCACGACAAAAATGTTACTCCTAAAAAAATGCATTTTCATGCCTGAATGTTGCACATTTTTATGGCAAACTAACATTTCAAGGCCACATATGTTTTTACATTTTTATGGGCTAATGCAGAATTTTGTAAATGAATATTGTTTTAATTGAAACAATACCACTCCCATACCACTTTTTTTGCGGTGTACACTCTTAAAATGTGCTCAAAAATAACCCAAATGGATTGAAATAGTTATTAACTCAGCAGTTTTAAGGGTCTCTCATTTTTGTGGCTAAAGGTTTTTGTTATCATTAATACAGTCCCACGTACAAATATTGCATTATTGTGGCCCCCTCGCCCCGTTTATTTTTCTTTTGGGCAAAATACTTTTTTGGGGGTGTGTCGTCAACCAATCCACTTTCTGTGCACATATATTGCATTATTGTGTCTAAAATGCCATGTTTTATGGCAAACTCACATTTTAAGGCTGCATATGATTTATATTTTGTGAACGTGTAGCGTTTTATTGAAAAAAATATCAGATGTGTTTTTAGTGGGAATCCAAAACTTTTTTGTACTACGCAGTTGCATTTTCGAGCACATATTTCGCATTTTAGCATTATTATGAACAATTGCTAATCAGATTAGTCGTCGAACCTCCGACCGTTTCAAATCCAAAATCGTGATTGTCGCTTGAGAAAATGACGTCACTTGTATAAGAGTGAATTTAGAATCCAGACGCTCATTTTTATTTTAAGGCGAAACGAATCCGAGCCAGAATCATCCCGTGACACTCGAGGTGATAAAGGCTTTTTCCTCCCCACCCCCCAACCCTCAACTTTCTCTCAATGGTCGATTCCCAAGCGCTCATTACCAGGTGTGAATGTTTTGGGGTCTCAACTCGTTTTGGGGAAGTAGAAACATGTGAATGTGACCCTCCCCTCCCCCGTCATTTTCATAACCATAAGCGCGCGCGCGCGCAAACACACACACACACACACACACACACACACACACACACACACAGACACACACACACACATTCCGAGTGGGAGTGGGGGTTAGCGAGCGTCACTCAGGCGTGGGGGGAGGGAGAGGTGGCCGCTCCCCTCCACAAGAGGTCGTTGATGTATTAAAAGTTTTCGACTGAACAAGCAGCACAGGAGTCTGTATAGAACCGAATTTAGAGCGGATTGAACAACAGGCCACGACGAAACAGATTGTTTTCGCTCAGTTGTGTGTCACAAAGCTGTCATTTCAGACGCTCCCTGAAGGCAACAACTGACGGAAGCCATACTAAGTTTTAGTTTGTGATTGAAACCTTGCATGCATTCTACTGCTTAAAATGCCAATTAAGACACTATTTAAACAATTTAATACTATTGCTCAATCTGTGGTATTTTGGAATTTACGGTATATTTTCTTGACAGCGTCAATTGCTGTTAATTCAGAGTGATTATTTCCAGCATTTTTGGCACATCTCTGTTGTCCCATGTTACTCTTAATGTAGTTAATTTTGGTCTACATTTTCCCTTTCCCTTTGTGTTTATCACTGATTTGCAGGTCAGTAATGCAATGAACTGCAAACTAAATTTATCGGTGATTTAGAGTTCTGGAAAACACTAAGAGACAAGCGCCTCAAAAAAGATCTAACCTTTTTGGAGGGTGCTCAGTTTTCGTGTTCTGTAAATAAATGCTCCAATTGACAGTGTTTGAATTTGGGACTTATGTTGTCAGTCTAAAGAACAAAAACCATACGTGATATTTTCATGAGTGCAATTTATAATTTGGTATCTTTTCCCAAGCTGCATTTGCAAAATGTTGCAAACGAGCCAAGTTGCCACTTTTTTTTTTTTTAACCTTCTTACGAACAGCCCGACTGGCTGTCTGATTGGCTGTCGTGCAGCTGTGGGGGGAGGCTCCCTGTGATTGGCTGCCCTCGGCTCCATCACATGGTTCCCGGCCCTGGCCAAATAACACGCGGGGCTTGGCCAACAAGTTTGCGCACTTGTGTCGAAAGCCGAGGAGCACCTGCACGACGACTTTTTTTCCTCCTCTTTCCGGAGACTAAAACTTTTCTCTGACTTTGGGCGCTCTTTGCCCAACTTTTGTTGTTGTTGTTGGTACTTTGCGGCGAGAGCGAGCAGCCGTCCCGGGTCAGCCATGTACAACATGATGGAGACTGAGATTAAGTCCCCGCTGCCCCCTCCGCCCAACTCTGGCTCGGCTCCGGGCTCCAAGGGCGGCGGCGGCGGCGGCGGCGGCGGAGTGAGCGACCAGGAGCGCGTCAAGCGCCCCATGAACGCCTTCATGGTGTGGTCCCGGGGCCAGCGGCGTAAGATGGCCCAGGAGAACCCCAAGATGCACAACTCCGAGATCAGCAAGCGTCTCGGCGCCGACTGGAAGCTGCTGACGGACGCCGAGAAGCGGCCGTTCATCGACGAGGCCAAGCGGCTGCGCGCCATGCACATGAAGGAGCACCCAGATTACAAGTACCGACCGCGCCGGAAGACCAAGACCCTGCTGAAGAAAGACAAGTACTCGCTGTCCGGTGGGCTCCTGGCACCGGGGGCCGCGGCGGTGACCAACCCGGTGCAGGTGGGCCAGCGGATGGACAGCTACGCGCACATGAACGGCTGGAGCAACGGCGCCTACTCGCTGATGCAGGAGCAGCTGGCGTACCCGCAACACCACGGCATGAGCGGCCCGCAGATCCAGCAGATGCACCGCTACGACATGGCCTCGCTGCAGTATCCCATGATGAGCACGGCGCAGAGCTACATGAGCGCGGCCTCCACGTACAGCATGTCCCCGGCGGCATACGGCACGCCGCAGGCCGCCGTGGTCAGCGCCGCCGCCGCCGCTGCCGCCGCCGGCGGGGCTGCGGGGAACCCCAACCCGCCCATGGTGGGCCTGGGCTCCATGTGCAAGAGCGAGCCCAGCTCGCCGCCGCCCGCCATCACGTCGCACTCCCAGCGGGCCTGTTTGGGGGACCTGAGGGACATGATCAGCATGTACTTGCCACCCGGCGGGGACAGCGCGGAGCACTCGGCCCTGCAGGGCAGCCGGTTACACAGCGTGCACCCCCACTACCAGAGCGCCGGGACGGGCGTCAATGGGACACTTCCGCTCACGCACATCTGAGTGAGTCGCGCGCGCTCACGACAAAATTCAGACTTTTCCCAATTCAAATACAAACTACAAAAAAAAAAAAAAAAAGTACTTGGATACTTGAACTTTGGTTGCCGTGAAGCGAGGGTGTCAAACTCGAGGCCTGGGGGCCATGTCCGGCCTGTAAACTAAATAAAACGTCGACTTGGACCTGCACTGAAATTTCCTTTTCCCTCCCTTGAACTGGTTTTGCAAATGTTTATTTCAACCAAATCACTTCTTATTATGACCCAAGCAACACACCCCTTTAAACTGCTGTGTTAAAAATACATCAATGTGGAGCAGTTTTAAAGGCTAACTAAAAAAAACAAAACCCTGCTCATTTCAAATTTGTTTGGTTAAAAAAAATAGCAGCAATTGTGTATATGTAAAAATACAACGAAGTGATCATACTTTTTTTTACGTGGCCTGCAGCAAAAGTGAGTTTGACACACCTGCGGAAAAAAAAAAATCACTTCGCACACGCAATATTTTTTTTGGTTCTTGTGCTGTTTTGGACTGACATGGAGTCCACCAGAGAAAATCGTATTGCAAAAAAAAATAAAATAAAAATAAAAAGAGGAAAGGCAGTTTTTTATGATCACGAGTTTAAGCAATCAAAGTGATGGAGAAGAATTGGACTTCTATATATTAAATGATGCCACATTTTCATCTGTGTGTGAAAAGGCAAGTGGCCTCGTAAAGAGGCTGGTTTATTTCAGACAAAAAATGTTTACACTTCGTTTGTAGAATGTCAGCTGTCCAAACTTGTAGTCCTTTTCCGTTTTTTCCCCCTGTGAACCCACAACCCCCTTTTTTTTTTTTTTAGTTTGAAATGAAATATTAAGACTGTGCTGGTCGCAAGCGCAAGTTTTATTTATAGTTCCTCTTCTCCTCTTAGCTTTTGAGCCCAATGTTTTGTCAAGTGGAGCATACGTTCACATTTTGTTTTGTACATTTCTGTGACGGTTAGTGTCTTGTTTGTGTTTTTTTTTTCTTTTTTGGGCAGTGTCAAGTTCACTCATTCTCTGCAGTGAAAGTTTTTTTTTTTTTAATTTAAACTGACCTTTCTACATATTTTAAGACCATCCTCTATGCTCAAATGCCGAATAAATTTGTATGAAACACACATTTGAGACCCTTGGTTTTTATATCGAATCAAAAATGTGGACTGCGGATGGTTTTTATTATCCTGGAACAAATATATTTTCCCTTTACAGCATTCATTTCACCGATACATCGCCAAAAGCTTCCCATTTGAACCCCCCCCAAGAACAATATTGACATTTATGAATCGCGACATGAGACATTTTGATATGACATGGTCAACACAGGCACATTTTACAAGCTTGCTACCTTTTAAATTGGTATACTGTAATTACAAAAATACACTTTTGCAGTACTGAAAATGGAGTGTTATTAAGACAATTTGGCAGAAGTGTTTTATACTAAGTCATATCTCGCCTATCATTAGGATAATTGCATTAGTCAATTTTAACTTGCGGTCACATTATCAATACACACCCCACAAAAAATTGCAATGTGTTTGTTAAAAATTGTGTTTTTTTTAAAAAAAATTTTAGTTGTCCAAGTCATCATACGCAAAATGGCGAATCAAGATACCTGAACACTTGTTTGTTGAATTTGTTGTCGTTTTATTCTTGTTTTCTGAAAACATTCAAAAATGACTCAAGCGATCATGCTTGCATTGACTGAACTTCCAAAGTAACAGACAGCAGGTGCCTCTTAAAAATTGCCACTTGAATGTGATAAAGGACACAGATTGAATATGTCATTTCTTGTGTAACCTTAATCTGCATATGTGCAAAACAATCAAAAGAAATGTGTGGTCGCTCCAGTTACAAACATGACTTGAGTGTAGTTTAAGGACGGCGAGGCGACTGCTGTTATGTATTTTGGCATAAGTGAGTGGCGGCCACCAAAGAGGGTTTTTTTTTTTTTTTTTTTTGGGAGCATGCGGTGGCGTTCCCGCTGGCCTTCCCACACTCTCCTTTATGGGACGACTTGATCCACAAGCTGAGCACAGCAACCGGGATTAGCCCCCGCGCACCTTTGTGGAGCGGCAGATTATCCAGACCTCCCTGCATTCACTGGCCCGAGTCGTTCTTAAATCAACCAGTGTGCCAGCAGCCGCCCGTCACCTAGTCACACTGAGTTTTTATTTTTTTGGGTGGTAGTTAAGTAGCTTGTCTCATCCTTTGCTCCTCGACGTAATAAGTGTTTGTGTGCAAGTTTTGGTTTTATTTGTACCTGAAGAGTCAGCATGAAAAATGAAGCTGCTTTTGTCAAAAGCCTCTTTTTCAAATAGACCCTGACAGACTGTTGGGGTCAAATTTGACTTGTTTTGGCACGAGACGGCAATAAATGTCACTGTCTAGATTTACACCACATTTGCAGAAACATGCACCGAGGTCACGCATTTTTATCGGCTCGTGGTAAAAATGTTCAAGATGGAGTGTGAAACACTCCCAAGAACTTTCTGTTTCCACCAAGTTTACAGTGTCTCGCAGAAACATACACCGGGGTCACATGGAGGGAATCTTGTGGGGGAAACATATGTATATTTTTATTAGCCAGCATTCAAATCAGATCGTGTTCGACATGAAATGGATCAGATCCTAATCAAATCTTGTTTCACATTACAGGAATCTGATTTGAATCAAATCTGATTTCACATTTTAAATGTTTAACATTTAAATGTTACAAGGATCCGATTTGAAACAAATCTGGTTTCATGTTACAGGATCAGATCCAAATCAAATGTAACATTATAGGGTTCGGATGCCAAATAAAAATCTGGTTTGAAATTGCAGGGTTCAGATCCAAATTTAATCTACTTTGATTTATAGGGATCATTTTTTAATCAAATCTAGATTGACATTGCAGGTTTTAGTTGCTCATTCTACAGCACTTTGTGTGCAGCGATGGCTGTTTGAAAGTGCTCTATAAATACAGTTGAGTTGAATTGAGATTCCACTTAAATGTGCTTTAACATTTCAGATTTAAGGGTCTATTTTGGTAGACAGGCGCCCGTGCACTTGGCGTAAAAACAGGCGCATCTTCATTTTGGTGCCGGGGCAAGTCTCGTCGAACATGTTTGGGACCATGAGGCGCCTCAATGGGTCTTCCAGCGCACAAAGCTGCACAGCCCACCGCTTCGCACCACTCACTTTGGTCACAGAAAATACTCTGCGCTCGGTGTAAAAATGGGTGCATCTCCATTTTCGTGCCAGGGCATGTCTAGCTGAGTGTGTTTGTGAATTTGGTAGACATGCTAGCGCGTCACTGGGCGTTCTGGGAGGCCGAAGTCGTTTTCTATTCCACTCCCTTGGCGCACCTGTCAATTTGGTGAGAAAAAGTAGACACCATTTTAGACTGTCTAAAAGCAGGTCGAAATGATGGTGCAGGTGTAGTAATGCGGTTTCGGCGGATTTGATGGAGGCGCAGGGAGACAGATTCGGCGCTCTGCGGGTGTGTGTGGTGGATGTCAGGGTAGATTTCATTCACAAATATGGCAGGATTGTGCGATGAAAACTCTGACTCATTGTCAAAATCACTTTATTGAATGAAGTATAATCAATATCATCTCAAAACTAATTTAATAGCACCCCCGTGGCCGCTGCACAACTATTGGGGAGGTGGGGGAAGGGGTGGGGGGTGGTTCACACACAGACGCATGGCCGCGAGTGCAAGGCGGTCTCCAATTTCCCACGTCACATGCATTCGGGCATGCATCATTCGAAAGGGAGATCTTGTAATTGATCTGATTGAATTGAAAAGATCTTGTGGATGCCCGGGTCCAACGCCCGACTTGACCACAAGTTCTGCGGGGGGACGGGATGTGGGGGTCGGGGGGGACAAATACACTAGACTAGAGTAGAAAACGCATTTCCGTCAAGTTTTACGCAAATTGAACAGCCGTCAGTCTACCAAAATAGGATCCATGGTGTTTGTGCTTCTGAAAAAAAGCCATCCTAAACGTTTTATTGAGAGATTATTCCTGTGTAGATGAGGCCAAAAATGACATATTTACCGCCCAGGACACGAGACAAGAAGTTGTGCCAGCGGCACTCATCAAGTTCAAACTTTCCGAGTAGAATCCTGACATAAGGTCACATAGTTCATTTATCGAGTCAGAATCGCGCCGCACAATAAATGTCACCCTCATCCAGGCGCAACTTTTCAAACTATTCTCACATTTACAAAACAAGTGAAAGATCTTAATCAATTTGGATCCAGAACAAAACCAATAAAACTGTTAACCACACCAAAGCCGCAAAGCAAGCACTTTTTGAGTCATGCCAGTTACAAACAAGAACCAAAAGCGCTTCATGAGAAGGCAGGCCGATGGGAACTTTTGCCCTGGCGGAGGTAATGATGTCTCATTTTCTATCATTATTTGTAATTATTTTTTTCAGAGAGAGAAACTATGTGACAAAGGTGTGTGTTGGTGCGTGTGCGCACGCGCGCGGCGCATGAGTGTGCGCGCGGGTGTGTGTGTGTACGTGTGGCTGGACCGGGCGAGATGGGATGGGACAGCAACTCGCTGTTGACTGAATGTTCAGGCAATGAGGCCATCCAAGTTGACCCCCCCCCCCCTTCCACACACTGAGTACCCAGAGGGCCTCTCTCTCTCTCTCTCTCTCTCTGTCTCTCTCTCTCTCTCTCTCTCTCTCTCTCTCTCTCGCGCTCTCGCTCTTGCTCTCGCTCTTGCTCTCGCTCTCTCTCTCTCTCTCCCTCACTCTGGTGCCCACTCAGCAAGTGCAGGCCTATCCCACTTCCATCTGCCTATGACCTCACAGTCCCTGTTTGTTTAACCCCCTCTCTCCAAAAACTAACCTAATTATAGCCCGTGCACATCATGGATTCAGCAGATTCCCCCTGCCGCACTCCATCGTCGGCATGCAGGGGTTCACAAACTTTTAGGGTCCAGGCAGCACTTTTGCAAGGATGCCCTCATAATCCTAAAAGCCTATTAAAGAGAGCTACCACGTGCACCCTGAAATGCCTTCGGAATCGTAGGTGACTATTTTCAAGAAAAGGCAAAGCAAGCAGCTTTAGCCATGTAGTGCATTTCATGCACAAGATAACTCAATGTGCTTCCCAAAGTTACAAAACATTTGAAGGCAAACTAGAAGAATCAAAGGCAAATGTATTGAAGACATTTAAAAGAAAAACAGAAGATTTTAAGACTTTTAAGAGCAAAGTGGAAAAGTAAAAAGTAGTTGACTAAAATTTTAAGTACATTGACAACATTTTATCATATTAACTCATTCACTCCCAAGGACGTTTTTAAACGTCTTTTCAGACTTGGTCCAGAATTGGCTGGTACTGAATGAGTTAATAGAAGACTTAACGTTTTTTTTAAGGAAAGAAATAAAAGGTTTCTGAAATTATTACAAACCTGTATTGTGAAATTGATTCAAAAATGTTTAAATTATCTTAATAAACGATAGAGGGTGAAAAAAAGCTAAGTTTTAACCTTGATTTCAAAGCATTTACATTTGATGCTGGAAAGATGTAAAGTTACTAAAAATTTTTTTAGCAACTTTAAAATTGGAAAGGACAAACTTTTTATCCACAAAAATATATTTTTTCAAGAGAAAGGGTATATATTTACAAAAAAAATGTTTTCACCAGAGTTGTCTTATGTTTCGAAAGTAAAGATGTAATATTATGATATTAAAGTTGAACCATGTAAGTAAGTCATGTTTTAACTTGCTTATTTAAACAACTGAATGAAAAAAAAAACCCCAAAAGACTTTATTCTGTAAAAATTAAGGGTCGTATTTTTCGTTTTTGGTCATGATAAAAAGTCTTGATGTTACAAGAATAAAGTTGTGTTTTTCCGAAATAAAAATCACTATTGTGATACTAAATACGAATAAATTGCAAGCATTCAATTTTGTTCTCAGAATTTCTACACCTCCTTTTATTGAAAGATACTTTAATTTCACCTCCGTCTTATTTTTTCAAGAAATAAAATGCAATCTTTGCAAGAACAAAGACATATTTTGTCAGGATTGAAAGCCATAATGTAATATTATGATAATAAACACAAAGTAAATGAGTGCAGAAAGTCATATTTTAGCCAGCACTTTCAAAAAAATGACGAAAAAATAATTTGCGAAATATTTCTAGGACCCCCTTGGTAGGTTTCTGGGATCCCTGATGTGTCCCGGGCCGCATTTTGAGCACCACTGGCCTAAATACGCGCACCACCTCTGCCTCAACGTCTTGTGTCATGACATGCCCCGGCATCTTTTTTCCTCCTCCTTGGTCTGCGTCACCGTGATGAGTGGAAAAAGTCATCAGAGGACGGAGGCCGGCGGAGAGACGACGTTTGTCTCAATGACGTCATGGAAGCCGCCTGCTCGACCGGCCGGGCCGCTCTCCGCCGCAGCGGCGCGCCTTTCGCGACGTGCACGCCCTCCTTTGCGTAATATCTAACGTGGGATCTCCTGCCACCGACCACACTATTACAAAGGAATGGCTGACTGCCTTTGGAGAATCAGACGCGCTGTCTTCAGAACAGGGTTCGGAGGCTTTAGAAATTGTCGTTTTAATGAAGGTTGCATTTTGTTTTGACTTTTTTTTTTTTAATTTTTGAGTTTGTTGTGATTAGGTTTGAGAGCAAGTTTGTTAATGATTATTGGTTTTTATTTTTTCAAAAATTCTGCATTTTAGTTACTTTTTATTTCTTTTAGTGTTAGTTTTAGTTTTTTTTTTTTTAAATACATGGACTATTAGTGAAGTGCAAAATAGAAAAACAAAACAAAAAGAATAAAATAAAAACAGGTCACTAATTGTTGTGTAAAAAAAGTAAAGAACGGTCCGGCCATGTAGTAATGACAGTGAAAGTCTGTTAAATCCCCAAATATCCAGGAATGTGTTCGCCACTTCATATGTGGAAATGCCATTTTTGTTGTGAAATATCTCATGTATTTTAGCCAACAGAGACTCTTCACGCTTTGCTTTTTGGTCACAGGTACAAATGAAATGAGCGTTAAAGGGTCAGTTTATAGAAATGTTTTATTTTTCAACATTAATTCATATTAACCCCCCCCCCCAAAAAAAAAAAAACTGTTTAAAAAAAGTAGTTACTGCTGCGAAACATGAGGTCTTCTACTGCCCACACTGCTCTTCCATTAAGGTCCAATTTTTAGAACAAGTGTGAGTGTTTATAATTTTGACCGGTTTGCACCTCCGAATTTTGACACGTACGAAGAGTCAGTGGTTATTTTTAATTGAATCTTGTCAACCGGTCGGAGAAAAGGCTTCCCCAAGTCGGAGACAAAACGAAAGGGTCGAGGAGAACGTTGAGAAATAATTAAGTGACTCTGTTGGGTGTTTTTTCTTTCCAAACAGATTTTTTTTTGTTCCTACCACTACTACTATGTATCTGTGGTGGTTTTTCATGAATAGCGATTGGGTCTGGACCGTACCCCCCGCGATAAACGGGGCTTGACTGGAAGCGCGATTAGAGAACGAATGAGTGATTCTGAACACAGTCTCTGTATTGATCTGCTGTGGCTAGGATCTCCAGGAGGGCCCTTGGAGCCCAGCCCGCAGGGGCCTGGAGTGGTCTGTCCACCTCAGAATCTGGCCTGGCCCTGAGTAGTCGGGACTTGTGCGCTACCAAGATTGACAGGAGTGAGCAGTGTGTGTGTGTGGGTGTGGGTGAGTGTGGGGGTCGGGGTGGGGGTTAATCTCCCTGAACTGGGGCAGATGTTGTTAACAAGCTCCTCTCAGGTCGACTCCCTGCGTGGGAAAATGGCATCAAATCCTCCTGGGGTCAGCGCTTTCGGGCTGACCCACTGAAAGTCGTCCTTCCCCACAAACAGGCGCTCCCAGAAAGCAGACAGTGTCGAACCATCTTCGTACCCGTCCCACCCCCAAGTACGACCGGCGCGGTGAACACCCATGCACAGACATTTTGCCTGTTGCACAAGGTCCTATTAATGATAGTTGCGGTCGAATCGCTGTGCCTTACACAACCGCAAGGAATGCCGAGTGGGAAGCGCTTCAAAGGCCAGCGCGCCGCCGCTTGACAAGACGCATCCGCCCAGCAGCGACTTTCTTTGCTTGTTTGTCGCTGGGAAGAAAACAAGCTTTCACCAGAGGGCCTCCCACAAAACCAAACCTTACAGCTCTCGGGCGTGATGGTTTGGATTGAATTTTTAAAGAGATCCACTCGGCATTTAATGAACACAATGGACACAATTGTCATCTTTTTGGCTCGAAACATGGATTTGAAATTAGGCAAACAAGATGTGCTTTAACTGCAGACGTTCAGCTTTAACTTGAGGGGTTTTCCATCAAAATCAGGTGAACGATGCGCCCCACTTTTGAAAGGACCCCAAAAAATTAATGAGACAAATTAACAATCATACACAAGACGGTCAATTTCGAATACTTGCTGGTTGTAAGTTATTTGCCGTTAACTACTGCCCTTGGTGTGGAATGTGGAAAGTGAATTTTTATCCCTGTTGATATTCTGCTGCAAATGTCTTCGGTTCCTGCTCGGTCTTCGGGCATTCTCCTTTCAGTTTTGTCTTCAGCAAATGAAGCGCATGCTCAGTTGGATTCAGGTCAGGAGACTGACTTGGCCGTTGCGTAACATTCCACTTCTTTGCCTTCAAAAACTCTTTAGTTGAAGCAATTGGCTGAAGATGAGCAGTTCATCAGAGTGCCTAAAAAAAACTTCAGAATTCATCCTGTTGCTTTAGTCAGCAGTCGCATCATGAAGAAATGCATGAGAGCCACTTCCATTGGCAGCCTCACATGCCCACCGCATGGAACAGCTGAGCAGACAAATGTCCCATTACTTTTGCTCACTTCCAAAGTGGGAGGAGTTTTAAGAAACCGTATCGACTCTCAAATCAAAGCTGACAGTCAGTCGTTGAAGCGCATCTTTTTTCATATCGTTTCAAGTCTATTGTGGCGATGTTGAGAGACAAAAAGATGTGACTTGTGTACGTGTTGCAATATTTTACGGACCTGACTGGACCGTCTGCGGATGGCCTCCATTCAGAATCAAAAGCTGAGTTAGCTTAAAAAAATAAAAAACAAAAAGAGATTCTCAGTGTTTACATTGTGGTGTTGGGTGTGTTGTGATTTTCTTCCCTGATCTGCTTGGGAAAGCGTCCGGGTTGACGATCATAAGCGGCGCGCACGCATACCAAAAATCAGGCCGGGACACGTGATTGTCTGAGGATATTTTGTTTTGGCTGGCATGCGCTGCGCTGGTTATTTGGATTTCCACCACACAACTACAAGAGAAATAAGTACACGTACCATTTTCTCCCCCCCCCTCTGTCATTACAAATCAATTAAGATTTTAATAATGGCGATGTATGTTTTAGCTGTGGCCGGGCCTCCGTACAATACAAAGTCAACACGGCTGCATTGGGTCCGATCATGACCTCGCGGGTTAGGTCATCTATGAACATGTCTGCCTGTCAAGCTGTGTTTACTATGTGCCAGAAGCATACGACAACTGTCTAATATGAACGGAATAAGGCTCAGTGCCTCTTTTGTCTCAATGCAAACAAACGGCAAACTAATCACACAAACAGCTCAAAGCAAAGTGGGTGATGTTTTGTTCTGTTTTTTTTTCTCTCTCTTTGCAGAACATCGTCCGAATGATTTCTTCAAGGGCTTTTTGATCTGCACGCACAGTATCCAGGTATTTATTTTTTTTACTCTTCAAAACTCTCGAGAAAAAAAAAAAACATCTCTTTGCAAGAACACATGCTAATGCAACAGTTGGCACAATTTCCTGTCTGGATTTCAGCCATTCAGACATCATAAATTTAATTCGACTAAATGAATGATTGCAATTGAGGAAATTGTGTGTGTGTGTGTGTGTGTGTGTGTGTGTGTGTGTGTGTGTGTGTGTGTGTCCATGAGGCGCAGATGGATAGGGTTGCGGTAAATAAATGGGT
>CAAKHF010006582.1:13985-31543 GCA_901007745.1 Hippocampus kuda | reverse complement strand
GCCGCCCCCCCCCCCCATTCCCAGCGGCTATGTAAAGCAATCTGCACATTCGCACGTCGCCATTTAGGGAGCAAATTGGCCATGTGCCCCCACCGACGAAGGTTTTAAGAGAAAGGGAATTAACGGGCATTGAATCCTTAACTAGAGCTCCTTCTTTGATGAGCCTCTTTATCCGCCTGTACCTCATCTCCATTTCTTTCATGTGACTCACTGATTTTCCTGATTAAATAGTTTTCGAGAAAGAAAAGAATCTCTGTGCTTCCTTCGTCACGGGCATTTGGATGTTGTTGTTTCTCACGGGGGGGTTGAAGTTAAAGATTGGACTTGACCTAAAATGCGCGGTATCTCATCGAAACGAAAATCTCCCATTCAAGTCGTCATTTGTCGGTTTTCGACACCTGCGCGCTTTTTCCTCCTGTTGTAGCTTGTCTAAAATGTCGATGGGAGTGCTCTATCGCTCACGTTTCATCTGCTCAATAAAAGACGAGCCTGAAATAAAACAGGAACACATTCCTCCGAGGTAGTTAAATCCGAGGTGTGCTGGAGAGTTCAGAGCTCGGAGAGCGTTCTCTGCACACCTGCCGGGCTTTGGGTACCACCGGGCCCAATTATCCTCGTCTCCCTCCTCCTCTTAAGCGCCTCTTCAGTCGAACGGGTCAGGGGGACAATCAATCACACCCAAAATAAGGAAGTCATTTCCGCAGCCTCCGTGCGGTGCTTGCATCTCTGACCTTGAGGAAGAAGCGTCATATTTGGCACGTACCGATGGAATTTGGAAGAGCTGAGCTTTGTTTTGTCGAGCGAGCTGTATTGGACATCCGCGACACGTGTGAGGAAAACAAAATGCTGCGGAAAGTCCTGATGCGACCGTCTGATGTTTTCTTTGGGGGATCCCCTGGGTGCAGCCCGTATGTCAAATGTTGTGGCTTCTGACAACCTTAGAGGAAAAGTAACGTTTGATCCTGCGTTAACGCCACGCTTTGGATTTGTGGCAGCTTGAGGCACGAGAACAGCAGTTCGGTTGAAAGAGGAGTTCAAGTCAGGACTGTTGGTGCAGGTTTGGCGTACATGGCGACAAGACAGTGTATGACATTTTTTTTCTTGATTGTTTTTATTGTTAATATTATTATTTTTAAACAAAAAGTAAGCAAAAGAAATGCTCCTTTTGTCAAAGTCATCTTTTAAACTACATAACAGTAACGCAGTGCAATAAACATGTACAATCGCAACATGTTTTTCCATATGTTAGTTTTAAAAGCTAAACCTTTGAAATCATGACAAAAAGATTCATCCATCCATTTTGGCCGCTTGAATCTGGGAGCTCGTTCTTTCGCTCATGAGGGTAGGAACGGAGATTGACCGGTAAATTAAGAGCTTTGCCTTTTGGCTGAATGATTCTAACTTTTATTTGGTCTGATTTGGCACACTGCGTCTGAGGCATTATGACATATCAATAAAAACGACTACCGGTAATGCTTTTTTTTTTTTTTCTGATCCTTCGCTCAAAAGCAGGCATCAAATAGATGGAAACAAACTTTCCCTGCCCTATTATCGGAGGAAATGGGACAGAAGAGGCAAATCAACAACCAGAGGGCATCATGGGGATTATCCACAGGTGCACTGCAGTCTACTTGAGGTCTCATCTGTTTGTGTTCTAGGCCAGAGTTTCCAAACATTCATGTCAAGGCACCCATTTTACATTATTAAAAAAAAAAAAACTCACAACACACCAACCACAAAAATGTATGAATACAGAAATCATTATGATCTATCCTCAAGGTCCTCACAAACTGACTTGGTGCGTCATGACTTATTGTGTTGTTTCAATCACAAAAGCTGGATGCGCAGGTGTCTTGCAGCAACTCAATGAGCAATAATCTGCACACATACTTCCAGATGTCCCAGTGAATTTCCTGGGACTTAAGGCACCAGGTCGGCTCTTTGAAACTCCTGATAACCTCTTCAAGTGTGATTGAACCTCTATTTGTTCAGGAATGTGGTGCGCGGCTCAAAATGTCTTTTTTGCCCTCAAAGGCATGTGAATGATGGCATGCGTTTGTCTGGAGCGAGCGCCAGCCTACCTGAGTTCACCTTCATTTTGTCGCACGCGCTTTTCAACTGGTAATAAAACGACAGTTGATTTGATGAGTGTGTAACCCAGACTGGTTAAGACCTCAACTCGAATAGATTTGATAAATTGACAACCTAATAGAAGGGTGACACTAGTAGCTGCACCTAGGGTGGCTACAAGTGGATTAATTTAGAAAAATTGATTAAGATTTATGTCAAATCTGTTTTGTTGTTTTTGTTCCTTCCAGGGGTTCCATAATGCTCCAAAACAGAATTAGACTCCACAAAAGTAGTCAGAGATGAGGTTGATAACAAATGTTTATGAACAGAAGGCAAGACAGACAAAGTCCAACAAAAAACGCTGGTAACAAGGAACCAGCGTGAAACCAGAAAAAACCAAAAGCGCTTGCAAAAGGCAAGATAAACATAAATTTCTCGTCACTCAAAGGAAATCCAAAACACAAGAAATACCAACTGACAAATAACAAGAATGACTCGCATGAAAAAAAAATACCAAGACAAAAACATGGCAAGAAGCTATGAGGCAACGAGAAGTAATGTCTACAATAATCAAGCATTTGGAAACAAGAAATGTGCACAACAATAGCGACGGAATAATCTGACAGCCGGTTCTCAAAGTGGCGGCGTTTAAATAGGCAGCTGGTTAGCGAGGGAGATTGGTGACAGGTGCGCCTGCTGGAGGGAAACGCCCTTCACTCCAGCTCCAGCTCAAACATCAACAAACCAGTTTTTCAAGAAAGGAAAAGCACAGTACAATAAAATCCATCCATATCCATATATATCTGTATCTATATATAAATAGATATATAAGTAGATATGGAGAGAGCGAGAGAGAGATTAGTCCTACTAATTCGACTCCGTCTAGTAGTATGAGAGCCAAGTTGGGTATAAAACACTGAATGGATTGAATGGATATAAAGGGCTTTGGCTGGATAGGACTTTAAACTGATGCATGCGGATAACAAGATGGCATTTTTTTTTTTTTTTATGCTAAAGCACATTGACTTTTCAGTCTGGATTTCGAGGAAAGGATGAGATATTTGTGGTTGCCGTGGATACAAGCGTGGGAAGATCTCGCCATGCGGGAGATTTGCGTCAACCTGTATGAACTCGCTCTGCCAAACACATGCACCCCAAAATTCTTCTGACCATCAAGCGGCGTCGAGCAACGTATTGATTGACTTTGGTATTGACATCATTTCCTTGAATTAAAGTTACTGTGGTACACCCGCACGTGAGAATGAAATCCAAAGGGGCGATGGAGCTTTCTGATACCTTGGCAATAGTATGTTATTGCTTGGGCTTACTAGCTGGCTGCGTCAACAATTGTCGAGCATGATGCACGCGAGTGTTGACTTTCCTGTGCCAAGCTGCAGCAGGAGCCTCCATCCGCAAAGAGCCACACAGCATCTGCGCACATCCACGGTGCTCAGCCTCAAAGTCAAATTAAAAAAGGCACGCAACAAAGGGGAGCGCCTGTGCTCTTCAGAACACATTTTTCTATCAGACAGGAGACATATTGCTGACTAACTATTGTCAGATGTTGGCAAATTCCACATATTTTTCATATCCGGCTCCTCGAAACCTGGGGGCCACCGCTTCAAGACTCAAAGCACATCATCCAAAAAAGATGCCGCTTGACCTCGGGAGCAGAAATGCGCCAAATATCCCTCCTGTTTTCTCTCGAAATCGTTTTACCAATATAAATGCAATACCACAGGCTATAAATCATTTAGGAATTCATTTGAGAAAAGACATTTATTTGTGGAGGTGTGCTCATCAATAAAGGTGGCTCATACGCAGCTTTAGTTATATATTCATGCATTCAGTAGATTCAGTTATTCATTTATTCACTCATTCACAAAGCCCATGCATAAGTCCCCATGTGTGTGTTTACGGCTCTATGAGTGTGTGTGTGTGTTGACCTGCGGTGTAACCGTACTATGCTGCGGGCTAGTGCACTTCCCCAGGGGGCTCTCATCTTTTACTGAGCCCTGACAGAAGATGGAGGCTGGGAGAGGGGGTCCGCTGCATTAAAAAGCCTTTACCTAGTTCTGATTTATCACCCCCTGCCTCTCACTCACACACACACACACACACATACACACACACACACACACACACACACACACACACACACACACACACACGCACACCTCACGCCATCTCACCATTCCTCGCCGCAGCTCAGTTCTACACTCTATCAAACACACAGACACAGATGCACATTCACACACCATCAAGCACACAGTGGTTTCATTTTAAGATGGCCGCCGTGAAGACAAGCGTAGGGGAGCAAACCGCCGCCGCGCTATACTGCAGTGGTGATTTTACATTTGAACACAAGCCGCCCCCGAGCCTGACCTACCCGCCCCAACTTCAGACAGTGATTTTGGTGAGTGCTTGGCGGCAAAATCAGCAGCTACAGCGCCGCAACAACACAGAGTGAAACAATGAAAGGACCGCCTTTAGTGACATGCCGTGCTAAGGCACAATGCAAAATGAGCAAGTGTAAATATGACCGTGTGAGTGATGACAGTCTCTTCCAGCCACAAGGACCAGCCCCAAATAAATATTTTGCCAAATGAAGTTCACAACAAACACAATCCAAAAAAAAAAAAAAAAATGAAGATCATTTGTCATTGATTTTTATTTGATTCGAAAAAGGAATCTACCGTACAGGCACGACAACATGTGCACCCATGTGTCCACAATGACAACAGCACACGGAGCACTTTGTCCTTGAGAAGGTTCAAGACTTGTTCATCATATTTATTCATTCATTCATACATAAGGCTGGAATACATTTGCGCCGTCGCTGCTTCAGTTATTGCCTCGGTGTTGATAAAAGGGAAAAAATAAAATGGAAGAGACAACCAAAGATACACAGAATGGATTGAAGCTCAACGTCATTCCATAAAAGCCTCCTGCGTGTGAGTGTCACGCATAAATAATATTGGTCATCCAATAATTTAGTTCAGAAGAGTTGGAGAAGAGAGAATGACATTTATTAAAACTCGCCAAAGTGCTTATTCCTTGCATGTCACGGATAAAGACATTTATATGACATTTGTAGAGAATCAATAATTTGGCGCTTTTGCCTCATGCATCCGCGCTGAAGGACGACGGCTCCAACGACACATAAACATTTATGGGCGCGCGGCAAAGCTCCAAAGTGGCCCGCCAGGACGTTTAGAACATTATTGTCAAAGAAATATTTTTTTTCCCATCCGATTTTCGGAGTCTCGTCGAGTCAAGTCGACCCCCTGGACTGTCACGGGTCAACATTCTCAGATTCAAAGATTCCTATCTATTTTTGGAACCTATTCTCTGCTATGTGCATGCAAACCCATCTTTTCGCCATTTTCTTGCATGTGGGATCGTGCGTTTCGATGTTAGCGAGATGTAAACAGTGAGCAGACACGCGGCGCTCCCATCAGCGCCTCAACGTTCATCGAGCAGTATCTGTCTCCATCACCCGAACGTTCGCACAGCATCTGCTCTTAACGTCGACACACACACTCCACTGCGTTTGTTCTTACCCAAGGCGCTTGTGCGGTCTTTGCGGTAGACAGAGCGGGTTGGTTGCTGGATGGCTGAGTTTTGCTGTTGTGAGTGGTCTCGGTGACTGTAAAAAACAAAACAAAACAAAAATCAGGGCACAGCAGTGACTGATTTGATGCTGAAAATGATTGCTGGTTCTGAGCTCCTTCATTTCATTGTTGAGAGGCTAGCATCGCTCCTGCCTTTAGCTTAGCATGTCGCCCACCTCTTTTGCCGCATCCAGGGGGCAGAGTGCTGCATGCTGGCTAGCGGTGGCAATGGTCTAAGCCGCTGGCCGCCCTGCATCTCGGGCAATGTTTTGATCCCTTTGATTTTTCTGCAGCATTTTTTTGTGCAGCATTCCCCTTCATATTCTGACTCATTTAATGTCGAGAGGGTGCATGTTTGAAGTAAAAGCAGTTGATCTGAATATAAACGTTAGAAGATACTGCCTTCAAGAAAGAACATTTGATTCTCACGGTCAATCTCGGCCCAAAAATCATTATTTTCATGCCAAAGCAAGTAAAGAACATGGCCCAACAATCATTGTTTATCATACCATTCAGTTACGGTCTCATGAATAAACGCACACACATAGCGATTGGACCCAACACACTCATAATACAAGCAGGAACAGATCTTAGTCAATAAACAATGTTTGGGAGAATTAAGAGATTTTTTTTTTTTTTGTGTCATTGTTTGTTCGAGATATGATTTGTGTCTACCGAGTGCCGTTGCGTTGACGTGCAAAACAATCCTCAAGTGTAACCACTCGCCCATGTGCACACCCAACATTCTCCTGATTTGCCGGCCACATGAAGTCGCCGGTTTATAAAAGCAAGAACAATTTTTCCAGTCATCTGCATGCAGTTTGTGCTTGCTGAGAAAATGGAGGACAACAAAGAGCACCGGCGCAGCTTTTGCCTCAAGACCATAATTCATTGTTGGGAAGGCTACAATCTAGATTACATCTCTGCATCTTAAAAGTGTAGTTTCCTATAAACAGCAATCTACAGCTCATAAAAATTCGCTCTGCTTCAGCATAAACACTCGCCTTGTCCTCTCACCCCGCCGCGTGCGCGCGGCCGTTTGCGCGGGCGCGCATGCACGCATTTGGCCGCACGGCATAAACAATCTTCTTCTCCCGTCAGTAACGCAGAGTGATCCATCAGCTTCTCCACGGAAAACCAATTTCGCTGGAGATGTTCGGTTTTTCGCGCGCGCACGGACACGGAGAAGGAAATGAAAGTGAAAGAAGAGGGACACGCCACGGTGAATTGAAAAAGAGCGATCGGCGGGAAAATGAGAATGCGGATGACTTGCCTCGCTGTGTTTAAAAGGATGCGCTGTTATTCGCGGTCTCATCAGTTCACCGCGTTCCCCTAAAATGTTCATCGGTGGCCTTGCGCTCAAAGCGCCATGTAGCTTTTGTGTGACTGCTCCCGTCGAGGCGGGAATTTCTGCCCCTGCACTCCCTGTAATGAAAAACAGAACACAACAATGTTAAAAAAGGAGAGCAAAAGCATATTTCCGATGGCGTTCCACACGGAAACGTCACGTAACAAGAAGATTTCAACCTCTCTCTCTCTCTCGTCTTTGCACACGTGGGATGAAATGCGCCAAACATTTGTCTCCTCTCACCTAAATCCACCATTTTGGTCTCTTGTTTTGGGTGTTGAGTGGCGTCCTTGCATACGTTTTGGCCTGAGGAGCGTGTGTGCATGCGTGTGTGTGTCCGTGTGTGTATATGCAAGCACACTCAAAGTCAGACAGAAATATTGTGTGCATACAAAGAGCGTCTGGCTAGCAGCTTAACATAAAACAAGACAAGAATGGTCTGCGGCTTTTATTTTATTTATTTCTTTGCGGGGATCTGCGTCGCTGCTAATGACTGCAAGTCTATCAAGAGCCATCTCAGCCCGCTAGAATTTGGAGAAGACTCTTTAGAGCTTTATTTTTTTTCTTTTCTGAAGACGAATGCAAATTAAAACGCATTAGGCTACATTCATTTGCGGTCGTGGGCATGTAGGCCACTTTTGGTCTGAGGGCCACTTAAGGCAGCCTTATTTCTTCAAATGACCTTGAAATCAAAGAAAGAGCAAGTTTTAATGATTTAGAGGGCTCTTAAAGTCTCGACGAGAACGGCAAGACACGGCCTCATTAAAATTTTCATTTAAGCATTAAAAAAGCTTTTTGGCCCAAATGTTCCTGCCAAGATGCCGAGTTGATACGCAGGCGGACCCGCAAGAATGGACGGCGTCGGCTTTCATGTTCATGCATCTGTTCGGCCCCCTCATCGGATATTGTATAAATGACGAGTCATGCATTTGGCTGCGACGACTTGTTTTCAGCGCGTGTACGTGCGTGTGTGTGTGTGTGTGTGTGTGTGTGTGCGTGAGTGACAAATGACCAGTTGCGCAGCATTGTGATTGGGTGCGGGCTCTGTGAATGACCGAGGGAACGCATGGTGTCTCTTCATTTTTAGCTTCTATTTCTTCACGCGCTGCTCGTTTGTTGCGCGTGGCATCATTTCAGGTTGTGAGCTGCGCGTATGCGCTCGTTGGGGTGTGTCCAAAGACCAAGACCTGCGCCATCACCCTTGAACATTCCCGCACGCTCTTGTCCATCGTTTCCGTATTCCTCCAACAACAAAAGACCCGTTTGAAAATCGGTGCATGTTTGCGCTGTTCCTGAGAGGAAAGAAATGGCATCTGTGCTGTATGTTGCGCATCGAGCATATTTGACAATAAGGTTGACTTGACTTGACAACGGAAAGGATGAAATCCATCCGTCCATCCATTTTCCATGCGGCTCGACCTCTTCAGGGTGGCGGGGAAGTGGATCTTATCACTGCTGGCTTTGGAGTGACCCCGCACCGGACAGGTCGTCGGTCAACCCCACTCGGCCATAGCAGAGAGAGCCAAAGGTGAGCAAAGTACGCATTTCTTTGGAACAGGTGTAGAAAGAAGAAAATGGGTCGGATATTTTTGCGCTCTCATCTCCAGCCCCTGCGCAACTTCTTGTCGTCGTCTTGTGTGTTTAGTTATTTACAGCCCCGACAATCAAAAACAACAACAACAAACTGCAAACGACACGGCAGCCTTTGTGTCACAAGCGAAAACAGGAAATCAGGCTTTTGTCCGCTGGAGATGGCATCAAAAAAACACCTTGTTTCATGTGTCTTCAGCAATCCCATCTTGATGCCTTCACGTGTTCCCCAAGTGGGGCTGCGGCGCTGCTCACAAGGCGTCGGGAAACGGCAACGATCTGGCGGGGAAGTCCCAGCGGGCAGCCATAACACGCTCATTTGTCGACATAGCTCGGCTGCGCCGATCCCCCGTTTGATTCCTCTCAGGTCGCCCCTCTTCTTTCTCTCTCTCCCGCTTCACTTCTATCACCTGCTCATTTTGCCGTCTGGAGCGCCTACTTTCTTTCTTCCTCTCTGTCACTCCGTCTGTCGGCCTGTCTGTCTGCGTTTACTCCTCACAGGCCGCTTCTCACACCTCCTCCTTCCCTTTCACTTCAAAACACGTGCGAGTTGCCTGCGTAGAAAAAATACCGGCGGTGATTGCATCGTGTAAAGCGCTTTGCGAGAACGAGGCTGCGCACGTCTGAAACTCCGTTTTTTCCCACCTGTCTTGTTTTTTTTTTGTTGTTGTTGTTGTTTTAAATATTTTGCCAGTTTGTGCTTCATGAATGAGAATAAGCAAACTGATGGGCTAAAAATAGACAGATACCGGGGCAAAAACCACAGACAAGCCACCTCCCATACTTGGTCAAAAATGACAACATGGCCATTTTCAGACACTTTTCAAGTACAGTCAATATAAAATGAGGAGCTGGGATTAAATGTGTGGCGTCTGAAAAGACATCTAAATACGTCTTTGGGAATGAATGAGTTAATCGTAGCAAAGTGTCATTTCTTCTGTTTTCACATGCGCGCATGCATACATACACACACACACACAAAAGTGAGGGCTGTTTTTTTTATAATATACAATACACCAGTATACTCATTGCAAAAAAAAACCTAAAAACAAAACAGTGAAGTGACAATAAAGCTTTTAGCAGCACACCCTGCAGATTGGGTGTTGGCGCTCGCCCCCAAACAAAGAAGCAATAAATAATAAAAAGATTCGCTGTCGTGCGAGTGAGCGCAAGGGATTTGCAGATTCCTCATGTGTAAAATGGTGGATGGATTGCAGGTGGAGGAGAAGGATGTTGAACACAAACCAGGTGGTGGTGGGGGAGTTATTAACGGTGTCTTCCGTTAATCATCACCTAGGTGCCAAAGTCGGCCTTACGTTTTTGAGTGGGTTTCAAATAGAGCTGCACTGCACCACACTCAGGTAGGGGAAATAATGAGAATAATAATAAGGGTGGGGAGAGCCGAGAAAAGGCTTTAAAAAAAATGTGGTCTGCAAAAGAACTTGTGTTTTGTCTTCTGCAAGATAATGAAATCTCAACCAGATCAGATGCGAGGTGCTTCTGACGTTGATTTGATCGATCCAATCCTTGTGTCGAAATGAAGACTTCGAGGCGGGCGGAAAACACGCAACATGCTTCATTGTGAGCAGTTTTCTGTGCTCATGAAGCAAGGACAAAAATATTTCGAAAAATCAAATAAATAAAAGGTATGGATTCGTACCTGCCTATTGATATGGTCTGTTTGTTTCGTCAAGTCCTGATACTGAATTCGGCTGATGTAAGTCATTAGAACAGGGGTGTCAAACGCAGGTCCTGGAGGGCCGCTGTCCTGCATGTTGTCCACGTCTCCCTGTTGCAACACAGCTGATTCAAATGATCAGATCATCAGCAAGCTCTGCGCAAGCCTGACATTGAACCTGCTCATTTGAATCAGGTGTGTTGCAACAGGGAGATTTGGAAAACATGCAGGACAGCGGCCCTCCAGGACCGGAGTTTGACACCCCTGCATTAGAAATTCTGGAAAAACCCCTTTCCTACAACACATACCCATGATAGCCCCGCTTCCTGACGTAGTTGATGCCAGAGTCCGGCCCAACAAATAATTGGGGCCATCTTAAGAACCAGATGGAGGGCGAGAGCCAATTTCGCCGGTGGAAAAAGAAAGAACCGGTGCTCACCAGGCCACTGGCCCGGTACTACCGCGAGCACAAGCGCGGTGGAAAAGGGCCAATAGACGACATGTCATAGTCGGAAAACGTTTGTATCCCCGAGCTTTCAATGTTTCGATGAGTAATCTATTCTAATGTCAATGTGAAGCCATACTGGCAGTCAATATTTGTTGGAAAACCCCTGGAAGCCATCCGTAGATGAAAATGGACACCCATTGACACATTCCAATCACAGATCCTGAGACAAGGGCCCACTACTACTCAGACCAAGGTGTGCATGCGAAACAGACTAAATATGTGATGATGAGCTGTTGATCCGTTAAACCCCGACGACGTCGCAATGCCAATACGCAAGTTGGCCTCAGATGTGATGCGAGTCAATATCTATTGACGGGCAAATCGGCATTGTTGTTCTTTGGTGCCGTCATTGTGCAGGCCTGATGCGCGATGGGCTAAACTGAGAGTAAATGTGATTGGATTTTCAGTCTCCGTCATTAAATTCCCATGCGGGGAATACTAATTCCAGTATTTAGTGCGCTGACGCCGGGGCTTGCTTTCATCTTAAACTGATTCCAGTCTAATTAGATTGGCCATGTGGGGGGCGCTGGATGTATCCGTCTGGACTAATCCCTGCCTCTCTGTCCCAAACATTGTATTATCCCGAGAAAATCCATTGGCTGCAGGCTATTCAAAGCCAGATCAGCCCTGCACTGTATCATGGCGAGCGTTGAGAAATGCCCGCCATGCACTGAGGGTGGAACCAAATGGCCGAGAGTTGTGCCGGGCTTGCAGAAAGTGCCATTTAGAATTGACAATCAACACTTTATCGCGCAGCGGGAGCAAACGCGTGCATGTTGACCAATAGGAACGGAGACATTCTAGTTATGTGTCGTCAAAACAATGCAAAACTGTCCTCTTTGCGAGGACATTGCGCCGACTTGGTGATCTACACGTCCGTTGGCAAACCAGGTGCTTTTCTTTCTGCCAGTGGAGGATGAACAGATACATATGACAAAAATAAGCACTTGTGCTCATTTTCGTATACCCTGCAGCGTGACACACCCATCCTGAGTCCTTTTTAGGGACGTACGGGAGATCCCCCGTTCTCATCCATTGTCGTTTATTGGCACGGCGCATTCTGACTGATGCGTCGAATCCAAGTTCCGTCTTCCGCAAACCGAGGCGGTCAGCAGGAAAGCACCATAGGACTCCTTCTATATCATTTCAACAAACACGACGTGCGTAATTCACGGGATTTTCCTGCCTGCGATTGAATGGCAGACCACAGTGAACATACAGCGCACAGGGGTCCTTCTTGAAGGCGTTGGAGAAGGCCAGAAACATTGAAAGGCCTTGAGCCATTGTTCTCCACAAAGGTCAAATGCAATTCAATCCCATAATATAGCAGGGGGGAGCCCTGCCTTGGCAACCGCTTGCACTTGAAGGGTGGGCAACGGCAAAGGACCATTCAGCAAAACGCTTGCCCGCTGTGAGCCGAGCACATTTGTCAAGGGCGACCGTTGAAGTCGGAAGGGGGCAGAGGAGAAAAAAAGAAATAGTGTTTTTGAGGCTTTAACACGTCACGGCTGCTTGCTTCTCCACAGAAATGAATGTGCATGCGCTGAACAATGAGGGGCACAAGTCATTCTCGCCAGAGTGGAAAGATCCACTTCAGTTTTGCTGCCCTTGTGACAATTCATTCGGTTGGATGTAACAACTTGACAATGTTAGCGCTGTCGGTAACCCTGACAGGTGTGCGGGACACGTTTGGCAGGACAGGATGTGATCTACTGTATTGAAGTGCTTCTCAGGAGCAATTCTTCACGTGACCTTCCATCGGGAAGACATAGTCTTACCTCTTATCCTGTTATTCCTTTTGCTTAAAAATCTGCAGCATTCACGGATTCATAGAAGGAAAAATTGGAGATCAAGATTAGCAAACCCTTTGACAAATATTCTCTTTGCATCGTCGTCTTGGATTTTTGTCAGATTATCACGAACAACACAACTGTAAGAAATACAGTTCACTTTGTGCAATTTGATGTTTTGTTTTTTTTCCCCCACCAGCTAGGGTGGGACTAATTAGGAAGGTATTTTTTTATTTTTTTTTAAAGTATAAAAAACGTTCAAACGCACAGTGAGACACACACACACACACACAAATATATATACATACTTATATATACATACATACATATACATATTATATATACATATATACATATTATACATATATATACATATATATATATATATATATATATATATATATATATATATATATATATATATATATATATATATATATATATATATATATATATATATATATATATATATATATATATATATATATATATATATATATATATATATATATATATATATATATATATATATATACATGTGTGCGGGAAATGTAAACTAAAAGTACACAGCGCTAAGAAAATATCCAAAGAATAGGGTAAGAGAGCAAAGTGGTTTGCAGATACAGTTTTTAATGTATCACAACAATGAGCAACAAACATACTTGATGAACTATTTCCAGAAGTTGTTCAAATACCATCTACAATAAACGTCATTTCAACTATGACAACAGGTCTGTGACAAAAAAAAAATTAAACAAAAAAAATAAAAAAATCAAATCAAATAAAAGGTTCCAAAACCATGTTATTACCGTGATACGGTACAGTTGAGACCTCAAACAGTACAGTAACAAAAACTAATGCAACTACTCTCTATATATAAAACATCAATAACATTTTTGGTTTAGTTTATTTAAAGTTTTAGCCGTAGGGGCTTCTTCTTAATAAAACCTCAGGGTGCATTTCCTATGTTACCCAGATGTTGAAGAGTACATATTGAGTAGGATATGATTGCGCCATGAAAATCCCTTTGACATCCAGAAGAACAATTCCAATTTTCAACCTTTTGAAGGCTGTCCTCATAAACATGACACAATCCGTCCACTTTTTTTTTTGTTGTTGTTTTTTGTTTTTGTTTTTTTTAAAGTTCATTTTTTTTTGTTTGTTTTTTGTTTTTGGCTGCTGTGCAGTTGCAATAACTATGTACAGTTGCTGTTGGACCATCCGCTTTGTTGCTTTGTTAGCTTCTACCAGTCCTTGGTGTGGAAAGCGTCCTGTCTGTGACGCTAGCATCTTAGCACCCGATGCTAGCAAGCGACAAGTTCAGTCTGAAAATGCTGAGCCAGCGAGTGGGGAAAGGCAAAAAGCCAAGTTGTGAAAGCCTTTGGAATCAGGACAGTCGCTCATGTTTGTACAATGGCAAAATTGCACCTTGGGAGGCCAGAATGTCTCTTAGGAAACACAATCGAAAAGTGTCTTCAGGATTAAAATAACTGATAAAATACTACAAATCCAAATGGACAAAAAGCTCACACGGGAAATCAAGAATGGACATTTGCTTGAAAACTTTGGGAAAGAACACCTTCATAATAAAACGTAGGAGGAAATGTGACTCGATTTAATTGTTTGAAACAATAACGAAGCATGATTTGATTTAACCTGTCAAACAGTTGCATTACATGCTACTTGCTCATCTCAGAATAGGAAATACCAAAAGCAATACATTTTTGCATTTCTTCATATTAATAAATTTGTACCATGCACAGCCAACTATGAATATGTACAACAGCTCTGCTCTTTGTGTTCACAAGCCTTTTTCTTTCATACAAATATCCTTCTGTTACTTTGGAATGAATCACATAGTTTCAATGACCAAACTAGAACGTGATTCTTAAAACAACAAAACAAACAAAAACAAACAGAAGGTCAACGGAACACACTTTTGACAGTTTTCACATTCTTAGTTCCACAGCAAAATTAACAACGTGACCATAAAAAAAAAAAAAAAAAAAAAAAAAAAGGAAAAAATAGCAGAAGCAAATTAATTTGTGGATCAGTATTTTGTCTGGTTGAAGTTTTGAGAGAAACAATGGCAGGCAAAACACAATTACACAGTAGCAGCAAAACTTTTGTAAGGTAATACTTTGCAATGTTGAAATTCTTTCGTTAAATGCAGATGATCACGAGTGCCCAGAGAATTGATGGGAGGATGTCCACCTATGTAGTCCCTAGCAGTACATAGGCGGAACACTCTTTCAGTCCGACAAGTACATGAAATTGTTGAGTATATAACACAAATGCTGTGTTTTTCAAAGCAGCACATTTGCAAACAAATGATCATACCGTTTTTTTCTTCTTTCTTTTTTAAACATCGTGACCAACTTGTACCTTAACAGTTTCAAGTATACAGTACTGCTTTCATGGATGCACCAATTAATTGTTAAATAGATTGTTAGGGCATCAATCCCGTAACACATATGGACCAATATGCTGCTGCAATTGACACAAATAATAATTAAAACACATACGTACAAACATACAAAACAAACAAACAAACAAAAAATATCTATTAAATTAACAAATGGCCTATTCATATGATAAAAAGACAAATAAAAACCAAATAAGTGCACTATAGTCCAGACACAAGCAGGTACCGTAGCAGTACAGCAATTCACCGAAGGAAAAAAAATGGTTCTATTCACATGATCGGAGAGTCTATCAAAACTAGAGTTATTACCTCTTCGGAAAAGGGTGTGAGCAGAGGTACAAGTGAGAAGGTTGGCACAGATTAGTGTGGAGTACAAGAACAAAAAAGGGGGCGAGGAAATCCTTACAGCTTGTTGTATTCAAAAGTGGCAAACACGGGGCTCGGCGCACACATTGACTTCATCATCCGAAATTGCCTCAATAGCAAAACCACACAACCTCTTTGTTGGGCACAACTAGAAGAATACGCACACCGTCCATTGTAACAGTTATATTGTCTCTTGGTACTCTGTACACACACACCAGGGAAATGCGTCCGATAAAGCTTGACGTGTTTTGGTTATAAGCCAAGTGTACCCAGGGCTTGCTGCTTTCACAAATGAGAAATGTTATGTTATCTGACCTGAGAATTTAAAGCTACTGAATTACACCTATCTAAAAACTAAGAGAGATTCTCTTTGAGGGTTCTGGATCGTCATCCCATACAGTACATGCTAGCATTTGGAAAACAATCCAGCTGAGGTGCAATTTGCTATCGTGAGAGTTTTTGGCTTGAAACAAGCCCCCCCACCCCCTATTTGAGGGAGCCTGTGGAAATTTGTTTTTCCCCTACTCCGTGTTTTTGTATACAATATAAGCTCAGTCAAGCATTTGCAACAGTTCTGTCCATAACAAAAAAAAAAAAAAAAAAAAATCAATCAATATCTTGCCAGCATATCAATATGGGAAAAACAATCCTGAGTCAATCATTTGGTACTGAATTTTTTTTTGGGTTCAGAGAAACTTTGGAACTGCAGTTTAAAAAGTTTTTTTTTTTTTTTTTTCCATTTCTTTAAGCAAGGGATCCTTTTGTCACTCCTACACACTGAACATATCCATTCTGATACTACTGAAGCTCGCGTCTAAGCCAGAGGCCGGCTTTGCCTTGACTTCCAACGCGTCATCTAAGTCGTCCAGCTTCTGGCTTAGCTCATTGTCAGACTCATCTGAACAACTCTCGGTGGGTAGTGAAGTTGGAACCCCTGAGGTGCTGCAGGAAGTTGAGGTAACCGTTGACGGCGAGGACAGGGGGGGAGGAGGAGAGGCTGACGGGGAGGAGGAGGAAGCAGCTTTCTGGGCTGTGGTGGTGGCCTGGAACAAGACATTAGGCCAGGACTTCATGGACAAGCGAGACAGATGAGGAAAGGTGTTATTAGAAGAAGCTGCAGACTGCGAGGTAGATGTGGTGTTAGGAGTAGGGGAGCAGACAGAATGAGGTAATAATCTAGGATGCTCTTTGGCATTTCTCATTGCTTGTTTGATTGTTTTCTCTTTGTGCAAGCTCGACTGAAGGTGTTGGCCAAGTGCTTCATTCCCATTGACGACCACATTGCAGGCGACGCACGTGTAGTTGCTCATTGCCCTTCGAAGTACCGTCTCTTGCGGGTCACTCAAAGTGTGTCCAAAGTAACAGAGGGATTTTTGATGCCGCACCACAGAATCTTCATCAGCAAAACTCATCTGGCACTTCCTGCATAAAAATTCATGCTTGATGGACGGCACGATAAAAGCATCGGGAAAATCCTTGGGAATTTTGCTGTCTGTTTTCGGTTCTTCTTTTGTGCTTTCTGTTGAAGCGCCTGCGTTGCTGTCGTCCTTAGTATCATTCGCTTCTTTTGGTTTGAAAGAGTTGGTCGTGGTGCCCTTTAAGATCTGGGATGTCTTCGCAGGGGTTGATTTTTGTGCCTGCTTCTGCTGTTGCTCCAGTTGTTTCTGCTGCTGCTGCTTCTGCAGAGAATCTTGGAGGGACTGCTGGTACTGCTGATACTGCTGCAGAAGAGCGGTCGGGGAGAGACCGGCAGCCATAGCAGCCTGTGGCACTGCTGCGGGGCCGTATGGGAACAGGGTCTCCATCCCGCAAAGCGGTGGGAAATAGCCTCCTGGTTGGACCCCTCTTGGAAGCTGAGGTGAAAAGCAGTTCGGGAATCCAGGAAGGAAGTAAGGCAGGAATTGCCCTCCCAAAAAAGAACTGGGGTCACCTGTGGCCAGAGCACTCTGAAGGGCCTGCAGCTTTGCTGTGTCCAGTGGAGGCTCACTTCCTGGTTTTCCTGCAGCTTGTTTCTCCCTCTTCTTGGCCACGCTGGGGGTCTCGGGCCGTGAGCCGCTCTCTTTCTCGCTGCCCTTCGCTTTCATCTGCGGTGGCTTGTCCCCTGTTGTTTTACTGTTGTCTCTCTCCGAGTCTTTTCCTTGCTGCTCTGTATGATTTACTGCTGCTGAA
>CAAKHF010006577.1:17170-27855 GCA_901007745.1 Hippocampus kuda | reverse complement strand
TTTTTTTTTTGTGTGTGTGTGTGTGTGTGTGTGTGTGTGTGTGTGTGTGTGTGTGTGTGTGTGTGTGTACTTGTGTGCGCTTCAACAGCATACAAAGTCTGTTAAAAAAAAAAAAAACAACAACGACGACGACAACAACAAAAAAAAAGGAACATTTTGTGAAATGAGAACACATGAAAACCCCTTAGGCCAAAGCCCACACTCACCTTGTGGCTTTTCAAGGCAGCTGTATAAGCAGTGTGTCAAAGTCATTTAGTCCGTTTACACACACCCTGTTAGATCCTCTCTGTCCCTCTCTATGAAGACACCTTTACGCAAAACTAATATTTACTCATGTCCCGATCACTCCCTACATTAGTTTGTCGTGAGCGAGAGACACACACAGAGAGAGAGAGACAGAGACAGAGAAAGTGAGAGAGAGAATGAGCGAGAGAGAGAGAGAGAGGGAAAGCGAGAAAGCGCAATGGCTCACCTGGGTGGAAAACTTGTTGTAGTGCCCTCCCTCTTTGAGTGTTTTGCTGATCACACTCACCAGACTTGCTGCAAAGACTTTAATAAGTTAAAAAAAAAAGGGGGGGGGGAAGAGAAAAGAAACAGATTTCAATTTAGATTCGTCATCCAAACAAAGTTCTGTTTCTGCCCTCTCACCTGTCGGAATTCCCTCTGGAATGCTGGGAACCCCCCCCCCCCCCCCTTACAAAGGGCCCCATTCTGTCCAAGAGAAGGAGGAGTCAATGCAAGGCTTTTTTTGGAGGGGCAACAGCAACCTTCCCATTAGGAGAGTCACTGTGCATATAAAAGAGACGAGCCGGCCTGGTTAGTATCAAAGTTCACGTGCAATTGAAGTGCAGGGAGGCTTCTATTATTTGCAAGCTGAAAGAACAAAGGTAAGAATTGAGGGGAAACTTACCTGGTTAACACGTCACACACGCTGGAACATTGTCAAGATAAAAAAAGATACACAAAAGCACAGTGTGGGCACGTACGTGTGTGTGTGTGTGTATGTTATAGATAGATAGATAGATAGATAGATAGATAGATAGATAGATAGATAGATAGATAGATAGATAGATAGATAGATAGATAGATAGATAGATAGATAGATAGATAGAGTCCCTCAGCTCAATAATGTTTTGTTTTGAAGGTGCTGCTTAAGACATCCAATATTATTACAACATACCGGAAGGGCACAAAAGAGACTCTTATTTCATCCATGCGTGAAATTTATACTGCGGCCAGACTGAACGTGAGGTGAGCGTTTCTGGCACCGCATTTCCAAAAGGTCAGGCAGTGCGGATAAAACATCTCAGGTGAAAATTTGGCATTTTCACCCATTTGGCCAAATGCGAACTTTTTGTGGTGTTGCATCACCAACAGCCAATTGGCTTTGAGAATGGACTTACTATGTCAAACGCAGCAGCAGTATAAGCACAACCACGCAGATACAGCAAGGTGAAATAAAAACAATGTGGGACAATATCATTGCGGCGTGTTGGACCGAGAGGTGTACAACACAGCCAGCTTCCAGAAGCGACCGGGACCGAGCCAAAAAAAAGCAGGGGTAGAAAATGGGGAGGGAAGAAGCTGACGTTTTGGTGAGTGACTGTTGTGACTTGTTTACAGTTGGTGAACGGTCAACTCAGATAGCATCTAGCAGCCAAAGTCACACAACCATCAGTAACCAGATTGACTAACAATGTTACATTTTTTTCGGTCTTTTTTGCTGCAGCAACCCTGATGCAGTTCCCCAACAAACGATGTGATATTTTACGTTCGGCCTCAACCCAGCAAAACATGGGATTACAATATACAGGGAGTATTTGTATCAAAAATACTTACTGAATATAAAACATTCAAATGTCTTCATGTGCCTTGTAAAACTTCGTAAACTTTGTACCCCCCCCCCAATCTCCGTGAAGAATCTAAAACAATTACCTAGCAGATTTCACAAGGAAAAAAAAAACTGACATAAAAAGATGTCTTTCTTTTATTATGTCTGATGTTGTATATCAAAACAAACCTCTAAAAATAAACATTTTATTTTCTAAGAGCGTAACTGTGGATTCTAAAGATCCCACGCACATCGGTGACGAGACACAATTGGGCATAAAGGAAGAGGGTGGGCTATTTCAGCTGCGTCTGTGGGGTAAAAACCAACAAAAAAAAAAAATGAAGAAAAGGTTTTAAGTTCCCGTGTTGAGTGGCAAGGAGCATTTTGGAGCATCACGGTCACTGTCTTTGAATTGTCTTTCTGTTGTATAAACAAACATGTGACAGTTGGAAAGGATAATCGGGCCAGGTGGGGTGTTATTTAGGAATAAGGGTGAGGCTCCAGGCACAGGCAAGATAATAATCTAGATTGTCCCCCTCATCACTCCCCACATCTCTTTTTGATGCCTCCAACCTCCTCTCATACTGCCGTGTTGCGTTTAAGTTCACTGGGGGAAGGGGGCACTCCGTCTCCCACTTTTGTGAAGCTGGTCGAATGGCTCGTCTTGGTGGGGTGCTCCTCGGAGCCGGGGGCTCTTTGTCTGGAGGGCAGGGTAGAGCACCGGGCTTTGCCCCTGGGGCGAGGCTGCTGAGGCGGGGGGCCTTTGAGGGAGAAGAGTTCGCCGGAGCTAGGGGGCTGCTGCGGGGACTCGTTCTTGGGCTTGGCCGGAAGCGAAGGTTCGAGGGGGACTAGCGGCATGAGAGATGCCTGCTGACGAAACCTGGAGAGGCTGCTGGAGTGGCTGGGTCGCGGCAGGCTGTAATATGTCTCCGCCTCTCGGTGGCGTGAAGGCAGGGTGGAGCAGCGGGCCTTGCCGCCAGCGCTCGGCTCTCGGGGCGGAGGAGCGATAGGCGCGAAGAGCCTTGCGTCCCTGTGAGAGGGCGCTATTTCTGCCACGGAGCTGCTCAGTGACTGGCAGGAAGCTCTTTTGGATGGAATTTCTTGTTGGACGCTTGACTGTGGAATCTCTGTGTCTTTGATTGATGAGGCGTCTTCATCTGCATGAGAATGCAAGAATTTATGAGAAGACACTGCTCACCGATTTCCAGCAGGGGTCCTCATATTCATTTTTGTCGCGGGCCACTTTTCAGTTACGTCTTCCCTCAGAGGGCGGTTATGACAGTGAAACCACAAAAATATTTAATCGCAATATCGCATTATTACTTTTATGGGGAACAAAATTATTGCAAAATCTCAACGTCATTTATTACACATCACAGTTTGACATTTGGGTACATTTCGTAGCAAAGATCATGACATTTGACACGCATGATCTTCTTTCGGGGGGCCACATAAAATGAAGTGGCGGGCCGGATCTGGCCCCCGGGCCTCGAGTTTGACACCCGTGTCCTAACAAGAGAAACGTATTTCCAAGAATCCCCTTGGTTTTATGTGGACCACTAAACGCCATAGGATTTATGTATGAAAAGTGTATCACAATATTTGAGTATTTCATATTCGTCGATATCAATACATATATTATTATATATGTAATAATATATATATATATATATATATATATATATATATATATATATATATATATATATATATATATATATATATATATATATATATATATTTATTTTTTTTTTGACTTTTTTTTTTTAACGCTTCAAAATCAGGATCCAGAGGAAAAACCTTAAATAATAGGTTAAAATAACATTTCAGTCACATTTTCTGGTCAATTTCAAGATCAAATGAATGTCTTTTTTTTTTTTTTAATGTGCTACGCAAACCTGGGCGAATCACAACGTACGTATTTCATATCATTTTATCGATAATTATTGGTTTTGTTTCATTTTTCAAATTAGAAAGACAATTACATTCATTCTAGATGAAATTAAGAACAATGAAAAAGATTAAAGGCACGATGGCCGACTGGTTAGCACATCGGCCTCCCTTTTTCGTTTCTAAAACTGGCTGCATACAGTACATATGAAATCATTTTTTTATTTAATGGTATTAGAATATCGGAAAATGAATGTCAATAAAATACATTATTAAATCAAATACTTTAAAAACAGGATGCATTTAACATTTCAAACGAACTTTATTACACTTTATTAATTCATTTCCTGTCGATAAAAGAAAATTGAGAGTTAGAAAATTAGTTATTAATCAATAGATTTTTTTTTCTTCAAATCCTCGTGATCAAGTTGCACCCGATCCAAAATGTCTCAAGCAAAGTGAGCCGTACACCGTGACAGAAAAAGGCGTCTTCTCTCACCTGTGAGGCCCAGCTGGATGATGAGGGCGTCCAGATCCACAAGCGAATTGTCTTCCTCATTTGCTGCCGCTTTTTCATTTTCCTCCGCTGGAGGTTTGCTCTTCTTTTCATCTTCTTTGACTTGATGAACTACAGTGCTTACTTTTATTTCCTCCTCCGCAGCCTCAGACTTTTCTGCTTCCTCTTGTCCCTCACTTTCCCCTTCACGTCCTCGCTCTTCATCTCCCGTTCCAACTACATCCTCAAATGACTTCGCGGCATCTGAGTCACTGTCGCTAGTCCGACTGGGCTCCTCTTGCGCTACGTCAACCTCCACCTCCAACACCTCCTCCTCCTCCTCGACCTCTCCCACCTCCTTCTCGACCTGGCACTCCTCTGATGGCGCCTCCACCACAATGTCTATGTTGGCGGGAAAGGGCAAGATGGAGCGATTGCTGGAGAGCGCCTTCGCGTGGGCCTCCTGGTCCTGATTAAGCAGAAACTCCATCAGCATCATGTTCTCCTTCTTCAGCTGCTCCCGAAGTGACCGCGGCACATCGGGGATCAACCAGGCCACCAGCATGCTGAGGAACATGGCGAGGTTCTGAAAGGAATCAAACACTGTCGTCATCTGACTGTTACGGGTACAGTTTTCAACTGACATTCCCAATTTACAACAGCCCTTATGGTGTCTATAAAATGACATGCTTTGGTCAAAATACCTTATTGAAATCAACCTGTTTGGGGGATTTGGTTTGGTTTCGTCTCACGCAAATGAGCCACTGCTCCCTCCACCCAAACTCCACTACACAGAATGCCAATGCTAGAATGGAATTCGTTACCCTGACCATGAGGGGCAGTGACGAGAGTGGCTACTTGTGTTCAAACAAGCCCCTGGTTTAAAAAAAAAAAAAAAAGCAAGGCCCTATAAAGAAAATAAAAGCATTGATTGTACAGTACTTTTGCCCATGGAAGCAGTATTGCATTACCAAGCACCCAATTACACTCAATTACCGCAGAACAGTAGTAGAAACACTGCTAAAGATACAGTGTAGTACTCCACTGAGTCAAAAATCAAATATTTGCTATTGATCAGAAGCTAACGCTAATCTGTGCACCCAAAATCATTGTAGCTTTGCCGTTGCTTGAAATTGGCAGATCTTCACCCATTGAGGTTGACGAGTCATCGGAGGAGAAACTCGGTGTGAGGGTGGGGTTATTTAAATGACTTGCAGCATTGGTGAAGGACTCGCTTGTAGATACACTGAGGGCAAGAGGCGTCTCACAAAAGTATTAATTCCCACTTGACTGGTAGGCAGGTAGTCCAGACACCCAGATATTTGTATCGAAGAAATTAGCCCTATCAGAGACAGCGGTCACTACAGTGGACAGCTTATCATGTTATCAGGTTACAGGTTATCATTATTGGTGCATGAAAGTGTTAAAAAGTCCACTGTTCACAATATGTCCTCTTTTAATTTAATGGCATTGACAGTCCATCTAGCCATCCCCCGGTCAAACAAATCCAAAACCTTTACCTGGAAGAATATGACAAAGAGCAGTTTTGCAGCCAGAACAGACCAATATTGTTTCGAGAAGGTGTAAGCATCCGGGGCCCACGGTGGATCCCTGTAGTCCTTATACCTAATGAAAATAAAAGTGAGATTTAGCATGGCATCAAGTCAACATCGTGGACATATTACTCTTAAGGTTGGGGTTCAGTCCACTGAGCTCAAGGATTAAAGAGGAAGGAGCAGTAAGGTGAAGGTTTAAAGGAATCCTGGTCACCTGCACATGGATACTGTTGTGTTGGGCGCGGTGCCCGGCGGGAAGTTGGTGACGTTGAAGTAGGACAAAGAGTGCTCCGTGTAGCCGCTCATGGTGCCGTTGCCACTGTAAATGTACTGGTACACCATGCGAGGGACGAACTCCGACGTGAAGGAGATAACGAACGCCTGTGGAGACAAACCACAAATCGATGAGATGAATCAACGGTACCAGTCGTGTTCTTTTTTTCTTTTTTTTTTTAATAGCACTTGTCCTTATTAGGGTGAGCTGGAATGGTTGTTAACCGAATTCAGAGCACATATCGAGAAAGTAATTTATTGCAGCCTAATACCAAAATGGATTAATTTTGTTTTTCTTTTCATGACACACAACTAGGCCATATTAGGAGGAGTTAAGAAAAACTTATTTTTCTATCATATTAGCTAAAAGAGTCATTATGACTTATATTGGTAGATGATAATAATCTGTGAAAAAAATCAACCAGCCGACGATTGAAATGCATGAGGGCGGGGAGGGGGCGTTGTGGAGCATTTGGGTTGGAGTTTACACCCCCCAAAACTCTGAAAAAACGCTGATGAACATTCAATAAATGAGAAATTGGGTAAATAAATAAATAAACGGAGGAAAAAAAAACCACCGTGAATATGCAAATCCACGGGTGAGGAAGCACGTGTATGCAAATATTGACTGTACCTAGAAACCACTACGTCTGAGGAGATTCAACCAATCGGGGATAGAAGACATCACTTACCAGGTGTCAATCATTTGTTTCACACTTGTGAGCACATTCATCTCTGGGTTTGCAAAAAAAAAAAAATCTGACGTTAAACTATAAGTTTTAGTTTCAGAGCACTCCACGATGAATAAGGTGTGCTTCTCTGGAGGGCCAAGGTGACACGTCAACTTATAATTCAACATGCATGGACAAAAAACACACCCCCACACTTACATTGGTAATGACAGAAAACTTGCTGATTCCACAGAGAATGTTGTACCATATTCCTGGAGGTGGCATGCACAAGAAAGAAAAGAAAGGAGAAAAAGTGGCGGGGAGTGGAAGACAATTTATGTGCCGACGTGTGTGTTGAAAATACAGACAGAGACAGAAACGGAGGGACGGTAAAGGGAAAGAAAAAGTGATTAAAAGTTCCTGGAAAGTCCGAGTGGCAGTCATGCCATTGTGTACGTCTGTGCGCATGCGCGTGTATAGTCAGTGTACCTATGTCTTTACACCTAACAGCATCCGGCCGCCGAATCTCGGTCACAAACTTGGCGGCGTCGAGGCGGATCTCGATGACGTTGTTGAGCAGAGCAAACGCGGGCGCCAGCGGGAAGGAAGCCACAAACAGAGATACAAAGCCGTATTGGATGACTGCGGACAGAGAGACAACTCTTTGGAATTGTGTGCCGGTGAAGAGTACGAATGTGGACGAGGAAAAAGACGCTCACTCATCTCCATGTATTCCGGGCTCACGCCCTCAAAGGGCTCCAGAGCAAAGTCTTTGTGGAATTGCTGCTTGGATCTCTTCTCTTCGGCTTCGTCCATCTCATCCTCGGCGCCTCTTTCCTTGCCTTTTTGCTCCTGTATGGTTCTGTACATCTTCCTTAACTTACTAGAGAGGACACGAAAAAAACACTGTGAGTTGTAATCTTTGATGTAAGTCAGGAATTTAGGCTTTGAGCGGGTGAACCTACGGAATGAGAACCTCAAACACATTGTTTTGAATGAGCTGTTTTCCGAGCATGATCATGCTGAGCTGGATGCACAGCTCAATGAGGCAGCCTGGAGGCGCGCACTGGGGGGGATTACAAAGCGCGTTCAGAACGATGTCATAATAAACAAAAGAAGCACAGCGAGACGGGACGGCGCACCTCCTCCATGCGGTAGTCGCTAAAGACGTAAACATAGTCTCCAGGCCGACCGGAAAACCTGAATGATGACAACAACACGGGTTCAGGAATAAAGAGGTGGCGCGGTGTCAGATGAGTGAACGGATGTGAGAAAAAATACTCGCCTGCCCTTGAAGAAGGCCACGTAAAAAATAGGTGCAAAGGCGTTCATGGATTTGAGAAAGAAAGACTTGAAGATCAACCTTTCCTCAAACTCTTCTTGTGTCTTTGGGAGTTCTGATTGGATGAGACAAACATGATCAGGACTGCCTTCACAGGTGAAAATACAATACACCTGCGAATTGTTTTAAATTGCGTAAAAACTGAATATCTGCTTTAAGATCTGATGATGCTTACCCAGCTCGGTCAGCCACACTGCAATGGCTCCGTAGACTTCCTCCAACACCAGCACCACCAACATGTTGAGGATGATGCCCGTGGTGGTGACCGTCATCCTCACACTGGCTTTGGCCTCGGGGTCGGGGTTCATGGACCACACGCTTAACATGCAGATGCGATACACGGCCACCCCGAACACAGCCGAGAAAGTCACAAAAACCTGGAAACAGACACACACACACAGACACTTGAGGTTGACTGGAATTGCTTGCTTCAATGGAAATGTAATGTATGGGCCTTAAAATATTGTGACTGACATGGCAGACTTACAATTAAAGTTGTCATGTTTTAATCACCGTAGATGAGCAGGTGGAATTACAATTATATATATATATTTTTTAAAATACTGCTCTTGTATTGGATGTCGTTATACCCCTTAATATTTACGATATATTTATAAGAATTATTTGAGATTTAAAAGGGATTTTTTTTTTTTTTTTTTAACAGGAAACAATAATACAAGTGTACCAGGAGCAGTAGTGTGGACATGTTGATGAGGTAACCGGGCATGTGATCCTCGATGTCCAGGGACTCTGGCTCGAGCTGTGGAAAAGAATCAAAATAAAAATGTTTATCACGTTTGTTTTGGGGTTTTTAAATCAGTTTCCTTTGGTGGCTTTCGGGGCTGCCCTAAAAAGTATCAGTGACCTATATTTACAAGCTATATTGTTTTATTTGTTCCATGACGCAGCTGGAGAGAATGCGGAGAAGGAAGCAGAGATGTGTACATTTTGTAACTCCCAAATCTTCTTCTTAATACTTCTACCTTCCCCTGTCTACTGTCCAACCCCAAAAAGAAGCTCCGTCAAACATCCAACATACACTAAATTTAAAGGCACACTTTCTGTTATTTCCCAAAGTTGACACAACAATCGCCAGCTAAGATGGTCATCAACCAGGCCCAAAACAAGTCGGTCGGCAAACATCAGCAGCTAACGTAGCACTAGCAAGCAACGTGTTTGGCAGCAATGGAATAAAACCGCGTGTACGCATGTGTGGATAAAGGGAAGGAAGAGTAGGTTATGGTACACAAAAGTATTATTTGTGTTGATTATTTTTCTCAATCAACACAAATTGCTTGGGTTAATTCACATCATTATTTTGACATTTGATAGCCTAAAAAGGGGTTATTTATCCGAGCGACAACACATCATTTGTTTAGTACACACAATTCAGTTATGGTAAAAACAAGAGAGCCACTGTATTTCCCTGGGTTGGGTGTTATGTTTTCCACCTGGCAGGTGTATGTATGCCAGCTAAACGTGGACTCCCTCCTGCCTTTCTCTCCCCATCAGTAATCTGGGCTAATCTCAGGCAGGTAAGCAGCTTTCGGCTCAACCATTCGCAGAGCGCTAGGGGTACTTCCTCTGCGCTTTTTATACGTTTAAAACTAAAACATGCACATGCTGCAGTGAGTGAAAATATAATTGTTCGGGTAAGACCATTTGAAATGTTTGCATGATAACATTTGTGGATATTAGTGCATGACCAGTGCTGCTGAACAAATAAGATTAGGATAAGTGATAGCTCCCAGGAGTGGTTTAAATCACCTTAACGCAACAAACCCGTCGTCCTCCCCACCCACTTAAACAACAAACCTCTCCCGGCGGTACCTGGTAAGAAAGCATCTGGTCCCTCTCTCCATCCACTCCATCCCCACTTTGAGTCAACTGCAACACAACACACTTTTGGCGTGATTTTACCGACATTAAGCACCAGCGTGAGTCACGACAATCAGATACGGCACCTTCTTTTTCCACCTTGCTTTCATTTTCGCTTTCTTCTCCTGCAATGCTTCTTCATACTCGGGCCTCAGCTCCTCCTACAACACACAGTATTATTGAATTATTGTACATTTATTGCTTCTTTTTTGCGAAAAAAACCCCCACCACTTTATTGTCCTCTGCTTGTTTGAGAAATCAATTAAAATTGGAATTCAGACTTTTGTGGAAAGAAAAAAAATATGAGATTTTATTTTCAGGCAATATTGCCCAGCTCTTGCGTTCAAATGACTAGAGAGACATGCTCACCTGGACTCGCTCCTTTGGGCAGCAAATGTAGAGGACACACAAACGTGCATAAAACAGGTGACAGCTATTACAGGCAAGTGAGTATTTATGGTCATCCTTATCAAGCTAGTTTGCCTCATTTAAGAAGGAACCATTCATGACCAGTGATGTCATGCTCCTACATTTTTACATTTGTGTGTGTGTGTGTGTGTGTGTGTGTGTGTGTGTGTGTGTGTGTGTGTGTGTGTGTGTGTGTGTGTGTGTGTGTGGGGGGGGGGGTGTGTGTGTGTGTGTGTGTGTGTGTGTGTGGTCACCTCCCAGTTGACCCGTGAGATTTAACCCTCTCAACTCAACTGACTAAGGGTTAGACATTTAGATGATGTGAAGGGTTCAGAGGCAA
>CAAKHF010006577.1:5327-17150 GCA_901007745.1 Hippocampus kuda | reverse complement strand
GTCAATGCAATGTTGTGATGGAAACATGACTCTGTGTGTGTGTGTGTGTGTGTGTGGTCACCTCCCAGTTGACCCGTGAGATTTAACCCTCTCAACTCAACTGACTAAGGGTTAGACATTTAGATGATGTGAAGGGTTCAGAGGCAAGACGCGCAGAATGGTGGTGTATAAGCAAATAATGACACGCAGCATGTGCCTGACACATATGGTACCTCCTCATCCTCCAAGCTAGTCAGGTCCCAGGTGTGTTTCAGACACATCTGTCTCCGTTTCCAGTGCTCCAGGAAGCAAGCAGCTACAAGATCACACACACAAGAAGAAATGTGCATTGTGTCAAGTTTAAATTATATAGATAAATGGTAACATTCTTCTTCTGCTTTAATTCTTCTTAGTAATTCACAGTGTCCCATTACTGCTGAGACCTGTGGGACCAGGGCCATGTTGTCCCAGGGGCTAACCTTCTGGCAATTTTTTTTCTTGTCTCTCTTGCTCCCACCTTTCTCCTCTTTTATACATAACTGCTCACCCCTCCCCTCTCTGATCATCAAGGGAAAAAAAAAAACAATTAACTTCAAAGAGTCCGCTTTGCAAACAGCCAGCCATTGTACGCTGCTTAGGCGTCCCCTCAAAAAAGACAAAAGAAGAGCTCATTACCCGTGACATGGCAGCTATTGAAACCTTGACTTTTAAAACCATTGTAAAACGTCCACCGGGAAATCGTCCCATGTCTAGTGGCATGATAGTTACCCCACAGTGACATGAAGATGGCGAAGAGAACCGTGGTTCCGTTGTCAAACAGGTAGGACGCTTTAGCCAGCGAGCACACCGTACTCAGCCGCCAGTAGTCGCAAACTCCGTCACACAGCGGACACATGGTGATGTTCAGGTTGTCGTCGCACGTCTCCTGGCTACAGAGCCGTTGAAAAAAATTACTAACATTTTTTGAACGCACATGTTAAGATTTAGGATATCCGCCTACCTTGGCACATTGGTGTCCACAGTGAAGATGCCATAGAGGAAGACAATGATGCCCAGTACCGACGGAGGGATGAGGAGCTGAGTGTAGACACCCAGCCAGGCGAAGTACAAGCCAATCTGTTCCCCAAAGTACTTCCTTTCAAATTAGAAGCAACAAATGATTTTTTAAAACTTTTTGTTCCATCCTGTCTTGACTATTCTAACGTGCTGCTTTCTGGTCTTCCCAAGTCTACTATTACGATTCTCAAGGTAGTTCAAAATTCTATCCATTTTCTGTAGTGATGTGGCTCAATAGGGTCACAGACCGGGATGCGCGCTACACCGGAGGCTAAGGGGGGAGGGGGGGGGGGCTTAAGCCATGTCAGAAATCTGTGTAGCCCCAATTAAGGACCTCCAACATTTTAGTTGGCATTCTAAAATATATCTCTGAATTATTTTCTCAGCCCGCTTGCAAGCCCCCCCTTTGATCCCAGGGGAGAAAAAAAAAAATCCTGGAGCCGGGCCTGGTTGCAGGTGAGCCGGAATTTATCTCAGCTGAATTGGGACGAGCGATGCAGTGAAACCTGTTCACCAGTCAATCTCAGGGCATATTTCTAAAAACAGAGATTTGAAACTCACATTCACATCAATGGACGATTTAGATTCCTCAATGAACCTAAAGCCTGCCGTATATCGAGAGATGTGGTCGTAGCTGACCGAACTGGACAATTGCAAAAATAAATAAATCAATAAATGATGCCAATAATAATAAAGCCAGCAAGCATTTAGAGATTTGGCGTCTCTACCTAGCGCGCCACAATGAAAAACCTAGCTAGCCTACATCAGGTTTTGAGTCACCACATACATAATGGTGTACTGTATTATTTTTGATTGAACCACAAAAATATTGTCAAGGAAGACGCAGATTGCCATAAAGAGAGGAAACACGAGGGATACTGTAGGGGACCGAGTGTGGACAATTTGAGAGGCTGTTGGTCACGTATGTTTGATTGCCCTTGTCACTGACTGCCACCATGCATTTCGGCGACAGAGACTCTCCGTGCTTTGCTTAGTCGCTGCAGGTCAGTAGGAATGAATATTGCGTATGTTTGTAACACACTAAATAATGTCTATATTTGTCGGATATGTGCCCTGCAATTGGCTGATGACCATTCCGGTGTTAACCATGCCTCTTTTCCTTAGTTAACGTTGAATCCAGATCACTTGTCACCCTAATGAGGGCAAGCTCTCGAGAAAAAGAAAGGTTGGATGACAGTGAACGAGCAACCTGATCAGGTCCACAGGCTGGTACTTGTGCATGACTCCATAGTTTGCCCATTCTTCATGGAGAACCTGTGGCACAACCATGCCGCCACAAATTAATGTCTTTGCAATGCTTACTGTTCAGTGACAAAATAAACCGGGCTCACCTGTCTGTCATTTCGCTGATCTTTACCTCCTCTCCTGGAAAACGGGCCCTGTATTCCAAAAGAAGCCCTTATGTACAACATTTCCAATTAGAGCAATGAAATACACTCAGAGGCGTATTGGTCATTGGGAATTTCGGGAAATGTGTTAAAGTTCCACATAAGGCCAGTCTATTGCCAGGTTGGTCGAACTGCTTGATGACCAACACCCCGCCCTCATCGTTGATTAACTTCCGTTGTGTGCCGTCTGCCATACACAACAGCCACCCGCTCCTCCCGTCGTCTATTACGTTTAGCCGTGTGACGCCTGCCCGCCCACCCCCAACATACTCGTTGACGATTATGTGTTGTAGCGTGACAGCCACAATCAACATTCGTCATGGAATTGTTTTCAGTGCGTGACGTCACCCAAAACCAACTGACGAATGAGGATACTCACGTCATGCAAAGGGAAGGCAGATATGTAGACCCCCCGAGCCAATAAGGACATGATGCCTGCGGTAGAGTGACAGCATTCAGGGTATCATGACTCATGAGAGATCTAAATAATTCAAACAATAGCCACGAAGGTCAATGCCGTCCTCACCGGTGGTTTGGCAGGAGTGTCTGCAGGTTGTACGTGAAATAATCTCTGCAACCTGCACACAAACACAGCATGCGGGTGATGAAACACCATCTGGATTTACACTCCGTGGTTCATGTGACACCAATTCCAGTTGATTTTGCTTTCAAATGGCACAATTGAGATTGGCAGCGTGAAGCAGAGGTAAAAAAATGCATTGAATTGAATATGTTAAGACCGGAAGCAGGCTTCTGTCAAATGTGGACAAAATACCTGAATCAAAAAATACCGGTTGATGACATACTGTCCATACATCTGTGTCTACTAAAACGACACAAATAAACACGTTAAAAAAGACACACTGTGTACTGTATTTCAACTATAGCGAACGCTAAATATACTGCATTAGAGATGTAAAGACACTCTTAAATGTAGTGTAAATATGCTACATTAGAGGGGTAGAGATATTAAATATGATATACATTTGCTACATCACACATGTATCAAACTGCCAGTCCAAAGAAATAGCATACAGGTCTTAAACTGGTCACTTGGACCTGCAGCGTACGATGCAGCCCAATTGCAGAGTTCTCCACTTACTATTCTGCTGCGTGTCGCATTGTCAAAGACAGTTTCTGTCGACGTGATGTCATACCTGCAAGGAGAACATGCCGGGTCAGACACAAACTTCTGCCAGGTTTTTTTTTTTGTTTTTATGGTAGAAAATACACAAAATGGACACCACATTGTGACACAGTGAGAACAGGAAAATGGAAGACAACGTTCATATGTGACTGTTGGAGCTCAAGAAAAAAAAAACTGCAACATTTCTGTGTGGCGATTGCTACTTCGGTAACCGTAAGATGTTAAATTGTTTATTGGAAGTAAGCTGAGGACCAACTGTAATTTTTGAGTGCGGTGGTACTTACAGATGAAGCTTGTCTCTGATGAAAGGGTGTTTGAGCGTCTTGAAATGGGCATGCGTCTGCGGGTCCCGCTGGACGTCGAAGTCAGGGACGTCCGGCTGGAACGGCGTGTTCATTTTCGCCGCCAAGGAGTCCCACATTCCCGCAATGCCCGCTCTTTTTCGTAGCTCACATTTCTGATCAGTTGACACAAAATAAACAAACAAAAAAAGGCCAGAGAAACAAACAAAATATAGCATTTAGAATAGGAATGGTACACAACTAGTCTCTGTGCCTTCATCCAGCCTACTCTGCTTTAACATTTGTGTCAGGAATCATATTATTTTGTTACCTAAACGTACAGATTTTTTTTGTGTTAAAATTGGTGTTTTAAAATGAATAAATTAAATAATTTATTGAAAATAATATGGAAATATTAATGTTTTAGAATAATCTGAAATGTATATTTTTAAATGAACAAAGTAATTGGTTGGTGTATTTATTGCAAATTTAAAAAGTAGTATTTCACTACTCTCATTAATATATGCAATAATTATAACAAAGCTGTCATCAAAAAGATAAGTATTATTCTACGACTAAAATTAACAATTATAAATAATAGATTTTTTAAAATTTTTTTACCTCAGCTACAAATGTGTCCCTTGAGCACAAAAGTGATATAAAAAGTGTGTACAAGTGTGAGAAAGCTACCTTCTTGACAGCAACTTTGATCTTCTGAAGTTCGGCCTCTCGACTGAGTATTGCCCACGGGATGTGCAGCCGGATAAAACTGATGCCATTTGCCCTCTGCATATAAACACAAGTTCCCGTGACAGCTTCATTTTTAAAGTGGCACGTAAACAAAATGTGCAACAGAGCGTTTCTTGAATAGGCACAATCCTGTCCAGTCCTCTTGGTAAGGTACAGAAGTCATCCCGTGAAGCCAATCAGTAAATTTGCTGGCTTCTGACAAGGTGGACCATGTGAATCTTAAAGCAGTGTGAGATTAACTGTTGATGCCCCTTTGTGTCGAAAGCCATTCTGTCTAATTATTTGAATGCACAAAGCCACAAGAACCGTCCTGCATAAAAAGCCTAAATTGTATTTTTACTCATGGAGGCAGCACTTCATCGCCACGCCATCCAATTTGATGTCATATGGAGATCCTGGCATGTGGTGCATGCAGCGGGCATCACAATCTGGTAACTGGACATGGGCCGATGACCAGTTTGACGATATACTGGGGTTTTATAAAGTTAAGGATTCAATAAGCGCTAATACTGGCTGCCACCAATATTGAGCTCTTCTTTTTTGAGGGGACGCCCAAGCAAGGCACAATATGATTGGCTGCTTGCAGAGGTGAGTCAGATATTTCTTCGACCGGTATTTTATTTTTTTTCCTTGCCTGTGAGCAGAAACATAAGGGGAGGGGTGAGTTTCCCCACACAGGACGAAAGAGGTAACAAGAAAAAAGAGGCACTGCTAACATGGATGCGTTTTTGCACTGATAATGGAAAATGGTGCCAGCAGGTACTAGTTAGCCCCAAGGATCACAAGAGTAGTCTGTTCTAAAATAGCTCACCAGCGATGGGACAGCGTGACTTACTAAGAACAAGTAAATAAGGAAATGAATGTCAACGCTTGTTTATTGATTTAAATTTGACCTGGTACATATTTCTTCTGTACCAAAGTTTAAATTTTGTTGAATTTCATTTCATTTTAATTGGGGTGGGCAGACACTCCAGGCACCCTACAATTTGCACACAAGTCAATTTTCCATGAGATTTATGCTTTAATTACTACAGGAAGGTCCCGAAAGAGGGGCAATTGGTGATAATCGTATATCAAAAGCAATAAACTGCACCCCTGAATCACAGAAGATTTAATTTCAACGATGACCTTCATGCCGGGATGCCAAATATCCATGTGGCACCTGTTCCAGCTGCGTTGCGAGATCACAAAAAATCTGTCCCACATGTTACAAACACTCTCCCTTGGACAAAACATTAGAAACACTTGCACAATCTCATGAAATCCAAAAGAGCTCCATTAAAAAAATATATGTATATAACGTCAGCAGCATTCACACACAAATAATCTTGCACTCCTCACCCAGTCGACTTTCCTAAAAAAAAAATTAAAAAAAGAACTCGGGTCACTGACAGATGGTCAGCAGTGACGACACGTGTCTACTCATTCAATCAAAGCGAAACCCACCCGCCGGCCATACGGCTCTCTCGCGCCAGCACAAACACTTCTGAGTAGTGGATCACTCTCTAATAAGGCCCTATAATCTGGCCTTTGCCTTCACACTTGTGGTCAGCGGGGTCTTAATCCTCAACCAAAACAGCAGCTGATCACACACTCTAGCGCAGGGGTCTCCAACGTGGTGCCCGCGGGCACCAGGTAGCCCGTGAGGACCACACCAGTAGCCCGCCAGTGCGAGGATTGTGAATTGCTAGTCGAAATTATGATTTAAAAATGCAAACACGGGCAGTATTATAGATTCTATAGCTACCTATTTAGCCATCTAGCTAGCTAGCTGTAGTATCTATCTATTTATATCTAATATTCTAATATTATTAAATGTAATTTGTACAAATGTTATTTCAGACGTGTATCAATTTGGTAGCCCTTCACACAATCAGGACACATGAAGTAGCTCTCACTCTCAAAAAGGTTGGTGACCCCTGCTCTAGCGCCACGCAACCTGCACACAAAACACACCCACGCAGCGTTGTGTCTAAAATAAGCAGGGCGCTTATGGTGTCGTTCCGCGCAGACGTTATGTTCTCTCTCGAACGAGGAACAGATGAGCGCCAAGGTATTCCGCTGGAAATCTTCCAATCGTTTTCCCCAATACAGTTACGAGCCGTAGCTTGGTCGACGTTTTGCTTTGTGGCTGAGCTGCAGAAACGCCATCACTCAAGCCAAGTGTTACAAAAGATGGCATGGTTGTTAAAGTTCACACTGGGCAGGCTCAGACTGGAGTTTTCCAAAATATGTCAGCTTTAACAGAGTACAAATTTGGCCAATAATGCAATTGTGTACATTTGATGAACGTGTTTTCAGTAATACTCTTACACACGTCCTTTGAGACAAATTCTGCCGTATGTAAATGCGTTAGCTTCGCTTAATGGTGACCCATAATTGTCTATCCAAAAAAAGAAAAAAATCAAAAAAGCAGCAATGAAAAGGCATGAAAAATCTTTGAAATGATAATCATGAAATTTGACACCGTGCTCTGCCCACAAAATGCTGTCTTGGAAACCTTCTGATTCTAACTCATTTGGTTGAATTCCTAAGTGGGAGTTTGTCAAAGTACAGAGCCCTCATCTCTGCCCAAAATGGCCGAATTCCTGTTCAATATTGCTCGTATCTTTAGTTTTTTTTTTTTTTTTTCCCAAGCATCCTGTTGTGACAGGCACGTCAAGCCAGTTCAAACTCAACTCAAAATCCAGTCCGGGCGCTAATTTTAAATGATTCAAATTGCACCCAAGTTTAAGTTGCTAAACCAGCCAAACTATGACAAGAACTGCGACCTGTAGTCCGAAGAATAAGGTCATTGGAATAGTAATAAACGCAGCCATTACAATTGGTGCGAAAGCCCCATTAGAACGTTACACACCTCTTTATCGCGTTCAATCTGCAGTCCGGCATCGAGCAGCCCCGTTTCAAACTCCTCCCTCATGAGCGCCTTCTCCTCCTCAGACAACTTTGACTCCTCTGCATCTCCCGAAGTAGCTCCTCCTCCCGGCTCTCCAGAGTCCGGGTCCATTTCCCACAAGCCTGGTATGGGGATGGGAATGCTGCCGTTGGACGCGATGGAGAGGCGTCCCCTGGATATCCGCCTTTTTTTAAATTTGTAGCACAGCACATAATCCACCTTCCTCTTGCCGTCGGCAAAAAAGAGCCCTGGGCCGAGGTCGATGCCGGACTCCTACAAAGAGAACCGAGAAAAGAATTTATGAGCCCGGGGCCGGAGTGAAAGGGGACGACGATACGGTTCTTTAATCCGCACCACCGAGCATTTATACCGTCAAGAGTCGTGTTATATTTGATGGTTGAATTATTTATTGAATTATTTAATTAATGATAAAGATGGTAACATGAACACTTAAGAGTGTGCATTTTTTAAATAAATCATTTATCTGATTATATAATCTGTTCATTGATTTATTGTCAATAAAAAAATGTGAAAAAATGTAAACATTCATCGTATTAAATACTAGTAATTTACTCGTAATTATATTATAAATGACATTTAAAAATGAGAATGAATTTGTATTTTATTTATACACAATTTTGTATTCAGAGGTGCTTTTTTTTTTTTTAACTACACCTATGAACAGCTTGGTGCATCCGTCCCTTATAAAAATCGAATGTGGACTTTGCGCGAAAACGTTTTCCCACAGACTTAGAGATAGAGATGCCGGTACCGGAAGAGGAGGCTGGTCGTCGTCAGGCAGGCCGACAGCCGGGGGGGCTCCGTTGGTGGCGTCAAGCCCAAATCCGGAGAGCGAGCGGGCCAACGAGACGAGCTTTGCAGAGTGAACGGACGACGACTCACTCATCGCTGTGACGACAGACATGCGGCCTTTTTCGTTTCATCCCTCTGAAGGCGCAAGGGGGAAAAAAAAGCGTTTAATATTGGGTGGCAGAAGACACTTTTTACCCCGATGGCAGCGTGTTTTGGGTCATTATGTTTTTGCATGACAGAGCTTCTGCCGATTGGTTTGGATGCATTCTTCTGTAAATTGCCACGGAGACAAAATGGTTTTATAGACTTCAGAATTAATTCTGCTGCGACCAACCGATTCTGTGTTGTTCTGTAAAACTGGTTTTGGGGGACCACTTTTTCTAACTTTCCAGTTGATGTTAAAGAATGAGTTTTGGGAAGTGCCGGTGAACCGTAAATATTAATGGATTTAGTTTCGGCATCTACGTCTGCTTAGAATATTTGTTGCAAAGAGCTCTGAGGTTGGGTTGATTTCCAGTATCATGTGACTTTTTAAAGTGACGGATCAAGAATTAAAGCCAAAGCTGTCTCTGTGGGTTTTTTTTTTCTTTTTTGCCCCGATTGAAGATGTCGGTTTGGATTAAGCTGTGAGTGGCGGATGCCGTTGACAACAATCTGCTGGGGTAATTTGATCACTGGGCTTCATTTGTTGGGATTTTTTTTTTGTTTGTTTTTTTAAATATGTATGACCTTTCTGTTCTTTAATCTTGATGTTCAATAAGGTGTTTGTATCATGTAGTACAAGTTCAGAGGCTAAAGCTAATGAATGTATGAATGGTAACATCATGTCTTGAAATAAACATCATCCAGCAATTACATCAGCACAAATGCTTGTGCTATTACAAAAAGAAGCAGTGTGAGCTTTTAAATGGACAGTGAGGAAACTATCTGCGGCTGAGGTTGAACCAAATTAAAGATGTAATGTAGCATCATAGCCTAAACTAAAGATAGGTGTGGTATACTGGCCCTGGGCCATCGGACCACGGTTAATGTCGGACCCTGGCCATTGTTCTGTTGTGTAACAACCTTTATGAAGCTGTTGTGATCACATATACCGTAGTTAAGTGTCATTACACATCATATCTTAATTGGTGTTTACACCCAAGATGTGTGTACACACGCTCATCCCACACATAAGCTAGTCAAGTGCCTTGAATGTATGGACATGTGAGCGACGCTAATCCCAGTTTACTGCGTGTTAGTAAACAAACTGCTGAGGTGTAGACTGAGAATATGAGGTTCATAAATGGATGTCGAAGGCTGGGCTGTCATTACGTGCTACAGAGCGCCAAAGGTCGACAAATTTTCGCCCATCTATGTCAGCGATGTGTAGTGACAGGAAGATCAATTAATGCGCATGCACGAGGTGGCAGAATGCACATAACTAACCTGCGTATCTACCATTTGGCGTAATTTTTGTTTCGTAGTGTGAAAGACAATTAAAACATGAGCGTTCGCTCAATAAAGTTGGGGAAATACTGACGAATAATTACACAAATGAGAAATTTAATAATTTACAGTAAACAGCAAATTAAGCTGTGTTATTGTGAAGAGACTAACTCCAGATTTATCCCCGTATCTTACTTCTGCATACTTGACACATTTTTATTATTCATTCATTCATTCATTTTCCGAACCGCTTTTATCCTCACTCGGGTCGCGGGGGGTGCTGGAGCCTATCCCAGCTGTCTTCGGGCAGTAGGCGGGGGACACCCTGAACCGGTTGCGAGCCAATCACTGGGCAATTACCGGTATTTATTTTTATTGGGGGTTGGGGCTGTCAGTTCTCAATGTTTACATTTCTGTCAAGGTTGCCCAGCACAATATGACAATAAAGCAAGAAGAAATTGACATCAATGATCATTAACCATCTATATCAAATCCCGGTCCAGAAAGTAAAAATTCGTGGGAGCTCTTTTCCCTGCCGGTTGATTAGAAGCACCTGTGACTAAAGCCCAACTGTGGCAGGGTTTTTACTTTCTGGACCAGGAATTGAAACATCTGTAAACCAGAAAGTGGAATCCCTCGAATGATAAAGATCATTTACCTGGCTTCTGCAAAGCTTGTCGATGAGTTGATCATTAGATTCAGGTGCGTTGGAGGCGGGAATTATATAAAAATAGGCAGGAGACAGTTCTCATGAGGGCTGGACTAGCGCACCCACGCTGTAAGATGTTTATATTCACGATTTGTTGTGATAGTTTTATTATACGGCGGTGGATTTGTTTTCACTATTATAGTTGAGCTGGATGATTCATTTTATCGATTTATTCAAATAGTTCATTGCTTAAGACCGCTGACATGCGCTGCAAAGAGAGTGCAGCTGCTTTCCAAAAGCGCAGTCAATGCATCCAACTTTCAACGCTGCCATCTCCTCTCGCCAGTCTAATTCCCGCTCATAAACAAACGGCATGAGCGGAATCATTTTTATATGGTGTTGTAAAAGTATGGTTGGTGCCTATTACAGAGGGATAAATGATATTCACACTTGTCATGGCAGTTAAGAATGTCAAAATATTGTCTGGATGGTTGACTAAAGGGTGATTACCGGTACACGAATACAGACATTGTTATGTGGGAACAAACGCGGCAGTAGGGCACATGCGCATGTCTGTCAGGCTTACCGACCTGTAAGCTCTGCTGACAGCTCAACAACACAAAGTGGAAAGGTCAACAAATGCACCCTCATTTGAAGGGGCAGAGGTAACAGGGTATCGCTGAGAGGCCAATCCATGAACAACGCTCCAACACACTACTCATTTTAAACACTATCAAGCCAGAATGCTTTTCCTCACTGAGGTCGCAAGTGTGCTGGGTGCAATCTCAGCTGACTGGGCGGGAGGCCTGACTGGTCAACAGACTTTTTCTTTTAAAGCACTATTATAAGTTTACTTTGATAACACCATTCAAAACATTGTAAAAAGGTGCTTTGGTTTAAAACAGCCAATGAAAAAAATAAAATTACTGAGGAATTTGAATAAAAAAACAATAGTAATACATGACTAAATGGATCATAAAAATACAATAACATTTGAATTAGAAACAGGGATCATTTTAAGACCGTAAGGTAAATGTGAATCTGAATGAAAAAGATTACAAAAAATATGTCACCAATAGGTGGGAAATGCACAGGCCTGTCACTGGATATGAACTTATACTGTGTACACATACGTTATAGATGTACACAGTCTATGTGATTTAATTAAATTAAATTAGTGTGAGAATAGAAAATAGGTAGTTTTCATTTCAACAGTTGTGCGCATCCAGATGGTCAGATGGAGGGGGTGGGGGCGACTTTGGTTAAAACACAACAGTGACATATACAGTTAATAATTCGGAAAAAAAGAAGTGAGGAACCCAGTTAACTTTGTTCACAATATAAGAAGATCGAGGCCAAATGGGAGCGTCGAAATGCGCACAGGATGCACAAGTAGTTCAGTGCACTCCGTGGGG
>CAAKHF010006575.1:10173-37525 GCA_901007745.1 Hippocampus kuda | reverse complement strand
ATTAGACGGTGTTTTTTCGTTGGTAATAAATATTATTTTTAGACGAAGGCCCTTTCAGTGTCCGTTACTTCGGGATCCACCCATCCTCATTCGCTCAGTTGCGTACAAGGCAGTTCTCTTCTCCTGCCTTGTACGCGACGTGACAGAACCACTCTGAGTCCTTCCCATTCACACGAACACAGCTCTCTGAGTTGTTGTAGAGTCGCTGGAACAATGTGGTTATTTTGGGTGGCACTCCAAGGTATTTCAAATGTTCCAAAGGGAGAGGTGGTCAAATGTATCAAAGGCAGCTTTGAGATCTATGAAGGCTATAAAGAGATGTTGGTCCTTCCGAAACTCTCTGACCTTCTCAACAATGAGTCTAACTGCGGAGATGTGATCTATAGTGGACCGGTTGGGCATGAAGCCAGCTTGTTGGGGGCAGCGATGGCTTCGGATGGCAGGGAGGGCGCGGGTGAGAAGGATCCGGGTGAACAGTTTTGCGGGTATGGAGAGCAGTGAGATGCCTCTGTAGTTGTTGCAGAGTTTCTTGTCGCCTTTCCGCTTCCAGAATGACAGGATGATGCCTCGGGTCCAGTCTGTGGGGGGCTGTTCTGCCTCCCACACATGGTTAACGATGTGGGTGAGCCACTGGGCCATGGAGTCACCACCTTCTTTGAGCAGCTCTGCAGTGATGGCACAGATTCCAGGGGCCTTGTGATTTTTTAGTGACTTTATTGCTGTTCTGACCTCGTCGATTGTGACTGGGTCAGATTTGCAGTTGGGGTTGGGGGTGGTGGAGTTGGCAGCAGTAACAAGGCAGGGGTCGGTAGGGACTGGAGAGTGGTGAAGGAGGTTGCTGAAGTGCTCTTTCCAGCGTTCAAGGCAGTCTATTTCGGTTTTGATGCGATTTCCGCTGGCATCCTTTATGAGGACTGTCTTGATGCGTGGTCCGATACGGGCTTGGCGCAGCATTTGAAAGACCTATATTCTTAACAATTATAACAATATTACACGTTTGAAGCAGTTAAAATATACATGGTAACATCCATGTATATTTAATAACTTTAAAAAATGCTTTAAAAAATAATATAGCTGGTGGCTGCCACGTTCATTAAACATGCCCATAGATGTGCCAATTTTGGACTAGATTGCACGATGTTAAACACGCACACAGCTACGCCTGAATGGAATGAAACATTAACCCTGAAAGAATGAAGCATATCGTTTCAAGTCAATACTATGAAGTAAGTCTACCAAGTGAGATTCCACTTTTGATGTCAAAGATGAAACGCCGGATGGTCTTTTGATGGTACGAAATCCACTTGGGAGAAGGAGTGGATCAGAAAGTGAAGCAGATGGTGCTTGCTCGCTCGCTCGCAGCACACGCAAAGACAATTTGGGAATAATTTATACCGTATGTCCTCCTACCTTGCACGCATGATGAACGCAGTGCTGCTTTGGTCCGGTGTCTCAGTGGCTTAATTGACGACCACGTACTCTCCTCGCATTATGAACGTAACGTGCCGCCCACACTGTTGGTGAAAGTTTTAGAGGATTCACAGATTCTCTCACGGGCAATTAAGCTCTTCTTCCACCTCTTGCTCGTTAAAACTCTGCACGGTGTTGGTTTTTAATGTCCCCTGGTCGGCTTGTACCATCTCAGACTGTAATTGACCTCTCTTTAAAAGTTCATAGCACACATGCGCCCGCGCCTCCCTGTCCTTGGGCACACTTGGGCACTTTTTTTGTAAACACCTTGTTCACCGTTTCTAGTTGACCCCTTGCAGATTTTTGCTGTGTATTATGGCATTGTTTTTCTTTGTATTCTCTTCATTGTCCATTGTTTCTGTCTGCGGTCAAGCAGTAAATTAAGTCTCGATGGACCCAACATGAACGCGCCTGTGTGTTGAAAATCTTGCCATAAAAGTGGAACATGTCAATTGAGGTGTTTTTTTTTCTAGGTCTTATATTGTTCCAAACTGAACTAATTCCTACCTATCCAGCCACACATTTAAAATTAATGAAGCCTCCTTTCAAGCTGGTGAGCAAATATATGCTTAAAGGCTTTTCCGCAGTGGCGGTGGAGGTCTGACGAACCACATGAGCCTGCCTTGTTGACGAGATTAAAGGTGTCATCTAGCAAGGGCTTCATTGCGTTTCGTGTTTACAGCTGTGAATGGTCAGACCAGCTGGCATCTTTTTAGGAGACTGGGAGGACAGTACACACGGGTTTAATGCCCAAAAAAAGGAAGAGGAGACTTCAAAACTTTTTAAAGATTTTAGTTGGGTTGTAATTAGTGTTAGAATCGACGGTGCTCACGTCTTTTCTGGATGGAAAGAATGTTTGACTGAATCTTTCTTTCCGGTGCTTTCCCACCGGTTTTATGACGCAGCCTCTTTTGTCAACCAGAACAGGTTATGACAGTCAATGCCCCACCTAGACTTTTTGTTTGTTTGTTTGGTTTTTTTTTTTCCATCTCGTCTCTTTCAATAATTGTGTTTTGACAGCTTTGCTTGCTCAACAGGGAGCAAGGATGGACTCCAGGTCTCTCCGTCTTCCCTTTTGCCTGTCCACTTCTAGCCCCAGAGCGTCCGCGTCCTCGACTTCGTCATCCTCCTCGACGTCAGTTGGCTCAAGCAGGTTGTACAGCCGGGAGACTCTGCCTCAACATGACCGCTTTCCGAGGGCATCATCCACTTACAAAGTAGATGTGGACCAAAAGGTACCCTTGGTTTTCATGTGACATTTCAGCATAACCCTAAAATGGACACGATCCTTTCATGGTGAACTTGACACAAGTCTCTTAACTTTTGAAGGGCCTGTGTCATGTTTCAGTGCTTTTTGTACAACATGTGGTTTCCAACAAGGAGCCGAACTGCAAAATTCACAATAATGGAGGGATGCATTGCTGTAGACTTGTTTTCAAGTCCACCAACTAGTTCAGACTGGGAGGCTGTTAATCAACTTTTTTGTCTCCGTTTCTTGACAGTGTGAATCCACTAATTGGTAATTGTTTTTCGCCATCTTTAGTTGGTAGTGTTCACAACTTCATTATATTGAGGAGGATTTTGGAAACTAACCTGTCAATTTGAATTTTCTGTTTGACACAGGTCGGCAGGGTTACTTGACGTCACTGTTTACCATGAACATAATAGACTTGTCACGAAAAATAAGGGATCTTCAGCTTTTGGGTGAAATTTGTAAATGAGCCTAAAACTATTATACATTTTCCAGATGAACTTAATTTGACCTCTGAACTTTAACTGAAAAAAAATCTACCAAGATTTGACTAAACCATTTGCGGGGCTAACCAGTTCTCTGCCTTTTAGTTGTCTCTTAAAAAAAAAAGTTTTGGAATCAATGGTGACGTATTCTCAAACACTTGTTAGGATGAACTATGAACATCAGATAAAAAGGATGGTTTCAAAACCAATGATAATTGAATTGGGAAATCTATGGGTCAATTCATGGGTCAAACGTGTATATTCGCAGTCCAGCTCCATCCCGAAGGCAATGGGAACATGCTTAAGTCAGCTTTCCAATCACATTCTGAAAGAGATTGCACTGTCAAACTGCATTAGTGCTCGCAGTCATTTGAGATTGGTTCAATGTTCTCTCCTTGCGTTGTGGAGGAGTCAGAACAGTGTGGCTGTGCGTGCATGTCAATCGAGCAACAGTAGACTCATCGGGGGTCTTTTTATAGAACATTCTAGATTCCTTGCCAGCTGACGCGCACATTTGAGCCCAGCTATTGGTCAAGACTCTTCTCACAAGATAGTGTTACAGATAGTTTGAGTGCTCTGTATGTTGTGTTCTTTCCAGAAGACTCCAGGCTTGGTGCAAATGCTCAATAACAAGCTCGTTCATATCTCATTCGGAAGGAATTTTACTTGAGATGCAATGCTGGTGTTCTCAGAATTTTCAGTCAGTTTTATTTTATTATCAGGGAGAATGAACACTAAATATAGAACAGAATTGAACACTGTTTTACTGTACTTTTCAGAGGTGCAGCGATGAATCGATTATCAGGTTAATCAATGTTTCTGAGAATCGAATTGTTTAGATACCGTACCCCCCCCCCCCCTTTGAAACAAGACATTTTATATCAAATTGTCTAAATGCTCAGAGTTTCAGTTTCTCAACAGTAACTATTGTCTAATTGTGCCCAGTAGACTAACTAAAATATTCTGTTTGATAGAGGTCTCACCTGCTGAGTTCGTCCAGAGACTACAACAGCGCTGACTTCAGCAGCAGCGGCGGCGGAAGTCGCAGCAGTAGCAGCAGGAAGTCTCTCACATCTTCTACCCGCTCTTTTGACCATCCATGGGTGGAATCATCAGTCAGCAGCAGGACTAAAGTGGTACTGAAGCACCAACAAGTTCTTGTGTTTAGAGGACAGGTCACAAACTTGTCTCTTTTCCATTGTACCGTACCGGTCCCACCCAAAACAGCCTGTGTGGTCACGTTTTCTAGGCCAGGTGCCTACAATGGCACTATTTTTTTTTTTTTTTTTTAGGGGCCGTGACGCCACTGTCTTTTGATTTTCTGTCAGATGTAGCCGTTTCCTTAAGCAATGTGGCAAGGAACTCCACTGCACACTCCCACTTCCTGGTTTTAAATGAGCCAGACACAGCTGCCCGCTGGCTGCTGCCAAGTCATAAAAATTCAGTATATCAAGTACACATTTTTTTATATATGCGTTTACAACTATATTTACAATTTCATATATACCTGTGGCTGAATTTGTGAACCTTGTGGTAAAAAGCACCATCTTTCATTATATGCACACATTCCCGAATAGTCCCACCCCATCCTCTACAATGTCAGCCAAGGAACATGCAGGTTGCTGGAGAAAGTAGTAAGAGTCTTCAATCATAACAAAAATGGGGGCGAGGCTGGGACAGAGTGGGGCCGCAAGTGACTACCCGAAGCGGTCAAGCTGGTTTCTGTATATTGTCAAAACATCTGAAACTTTTTTTTTTTTTTTTTTAAGTGCATATTCCTGTTTTTACAGACTGACCTGGAGAGTAGGTTTGGCCGTCCCAGTCTGTTGACCAGTACTGATGATGGAGACAATAAGCGAGCCAAACTGACTAACAGCAACAGAGGACTGTACTCAAAAACCTCCAGCACCTCACTTACAGGATCCACCTACTCGAGTAGTGGGTTTAACACTGCCAAAGGTGCCTACATACTCAGCAACGCTCTTTAAAATGACAAATTTCAACACTATTCACCAAGTGCTTGTTCCACATTTTAACCCAGAATATCATTGTCCATACCATGTCCACTCAATGGAGTTATTTTTGGCCTACACGGCACCTCATTGTGTCCTCTCCTCTCCGAGCAGGTATTAAAGAGAAACGCAGCAACAGCGATATGTCATGGAGCTCGAGCCATTTTCTGTCACGGTCTTCAGCTTCCTGCTCAAAGACCCCATTGTCAAGCAGAGAGGCAGAGACGCCCAATGAGTCGGGACTGTCGGGGCTGCGTGATCGAAGGACAAGAATCCAGGAACTGACGTCTTCATTGTGTAGGTCCTTTTTGTGAATCCTCAAGAGGACTAGTTTGTAGGGCCGGTTACAGTGTACTGTGCAACCCAAACATGGAACTCATACACTCAGATTTTAAAGAATGGTCAGAATTCGCTGCACTGCAGAAGTTAGTTGAATTGTGAATTTGCTTTTTTTTTCTGTAATCAATTAACAAAACTCGCATAAAATAAGTTGCTTTAAAGTAAAATAAAGCAAACTGTAATAAAATACAATCTAGAGTATAAGCTATATAAGAATGGAATATAAATAAAACTATTTCATTCTCACAATGAACCGTATAGGCACAGCCACTAGTACAACTGTGCAAAAATGTGAACAGAGTTAAATATCACAACATACAGTAAATAAGGTGAATATATATATATATATATATATATATATACTGTAAAGCTTTTGTGCTGAAGAATTTTACACTGATTTGGTGCATAGGGACTGAAAAAAAGTCTTGTTGAACCATGACTAAACATACCGCAAAAAGCTTCTTTCAAGTATAAAGTGCAAAAAATGAATGTAAACAGTTAAACTAAGGTAATTATAATAAACAATGAAATGTGTTGATATAAGACTCCAATACTTAAAGTGATGGCCAATTTTGTACTGATTATCTTCAGATTGTTCAGTTCAGGTTTTCTCAATGTTGTCATTTCTTTCCCAGAACCAAAGTAACTTATGACATCTTTATAATCTCTTTTCCTACGTTGTCTGATTATCTGCGCTGCAATTGCATATCATGTCAATATTTCGTGTTGTTGTTCTCAGCGGATGGGGTGCGGTTGCCAAGAGATACCCCCACCCCCTTGGGGTTTTACTCAATTCCCCTGGTCCAGGGGACTGTGGGCCTGCACTTATTAATAATGGCGAGTAATGCTGATAATAGGGTTTCCATCCAAACGTTGCAAGAATTTTTTCAGCAAATTAAGTGAAAATGGATAAAACAAACATGCGTCTCGTCCCCGTTTACAGTTATTATTTTGCGAATGTGGGGAGTGAATACTACGCCATGAGATGACGTCCTATGACAGCGTCTCTCTTCCACAAGACATTCGGCTGACTGTCGGCCTAATTAGGTTTTTTGTGGATCTTTAATTAGCAAGTGAGCATGATTTCGGCATGTCATTGTAAAGATATTGGTGGCACCAGTTTGTGATGGCAGTAGGTGGGGCCAACTACTTGTCAATAGATGAGTCAAAACAGCTGCCCCGCCACCACTTCAAAATACAAGCGAAGGCATTGATGTTTTCTTTGGTACGCTAAGGTTTGTTTTGAAGTTTGCCTTCTCACCGCATGTCACCGTCATGCATCATCGTCCCCAATGGCACACAACCTCTGATGTCTTTTCTGTTTTCCATTGAAAATGTCAATATTCAGATTGGGGGCACTTTAGTCGGGGGAGTCCTAAGCAGCTGATTAGTCTGCTTTATAGAATGAGCCTTCTCTGCTTGTTTGTTTGGCTGTTGATACAAGTGCTCTCCTCTTCGCTGCCCTCAGATCAGACAGACCGCCTGACATCCACTTATGCCCAAGGAGCTCGACCCAAAGACTCTGCCTACTTATCTTGCTCTTTCACTGCTGAGCGAAAAAGCTCCCCTGGCGGTCAGGTGGCCTCCACCTCCTCCACCCATCGCTTCTCGACACCACGTGACTACAACAACCGACCCTCCGCGCGGTTTTTGAACGCCTCATCCAGCTCTGCCTCATTTCAGGAAAAGCCTTCCTCCCGCCGACCGAAAGCCCCGCTCTTTCAGAGACCTACCCATGAAGATAGCGACCCTCAAAGGCGTACCTCCACGCGGCACCTCTTATCCCGCCTCTTCGCATCTCACTCCAGCCAAGACTCCCCCTCCTCCAGTAGCTCATCCAGCGTTCGTTCGTTTGATGATGACAGCCTGTCTTTGGACAGCGACGAGGGTACCAGGATATCTGGGGAAGCGGAGATAGCCTCTCATAGTTGGCAGCTGAATGCTGCCGGAACCAGGCAGGACAGAGTGGACCTCTCCCCGATTTTAGAGGATAAAGACTGTGGAGTAGCTGGAGCCAGGGTGGCTTTGCCCAGAGAGTCTGAAGTAGGGAGCAGACAGGCGGCCAGTGGCGGAAACTCCTGGCTTTCTTCTTCCCTGCGGAGCCGCTGCCCTTCTCTCCTCCCTCGTCTTCATAGACGCACACAGGACGAGAGCGCGCACTCAACTGCCGGCCTCAGCCGTCCTCAACACTTGCTGAGAAGATTGGACGAACTGGAACGGAGAGTGCCTCAGAATGACGAAGAGGACGATGATGATGAAGAGGAGCAGGGGGCGGTGGGTTCGAATCGCTATGGGGCTGCCCGTCCTCGCAGGCAAGAGGAAGACAAGTTACCACAAATGGAGGAAACTTTAGTGGGCTTGGCACGGGGCCGGAGGGGAGCTCCACTCCAAAACAGAAACTGCGCCACCGCACCACAAGATGGCGCTGAGAGGATGCTGGATGCTGCAGCGAGCAAACAAGAGAAGCTCCGCATTATTAAGGAGAGGTAATTGACTGTAGAATGATTTTTGTGTGCGATGGAGGGGGGCGGACAGCTTGTTTGGAGTGCCTCGCTGCTAATGTGCACTGTGTATGGACAGCCGTTTGAGTCAATATACTTAATATATCTATCACGTTTCATATCCACCATTGTTGAAGTGCATTTTCTGTGGACGGGACCCCAAGACTGAGAACTGAAAGTCAGAGGCAACTTTTAGAATTTCACTGTTCTTGGCCTCATGTTATTATCACTAGTCTTTCAGTCTTTGCAGCGACGTGAACAGCCGACAAGCAATAAATGAGCTCTAACATGAAAGAGGAAACTCTGCAAACAATCATGTGTGGCATGAATGAAAAGGACATCCATCATACTAGCAGTCATGTTTTTGGCCATGCAATAAACGCTCAAACTGTTAATAGTTTCGATCTCACTAGGAAGATAATTTAGTGCAATGGTAGAATAACAAGTTGGTTTAAGGCAATTCTCATTGAAAAAAAAAGTTTCCGTGCTTGTTTGCTTTAAGGAAAAAATGAAGCAAGGACACAAAGCAAAATAAATTTTGAATAATGTCATTGTCATTTGCGGAGTCATTAACCCTTTTAGGGACAGCGGTTACCACAGTGGATAGCTTATCGGGTTACAGGATGCCTAAAAAGATTAAGCGAAGGAGAAGGAAGAATACATTCAAAATTGGATTTCTGTGAAAAATTATATTTTGCTATATGCCGCCATTATCACCCAACCCTTGGAAGAATTGATCCACTCCCAACGTTTGTTCATAGCGTGTCGTCACAACAGAAGAGAGGCTTGCAATGATGCCCTTGTTTTGTGCTAGACTGATGCTGGAAGATTCAGACGAGGACGAAGGAGACCTGTGCCGAATTTGCCATATGCGAGAGGAGTCTGCGTCCAACCCATTGATTCAACCTTGCCGATGCACAGGAAGTCTGCAGTATGTCCACGAGGATTGCATCAAGAGATGGCTCTGCTCCAAAATTGGGTCAGGTGTGTCACGTTAATTTGGAGTGTCGTTCAGGAAGAGGATTTCTTTTTCTGTCCTCACCCCATCCCGCCCCCATCCCATTACTGTTCTTTCAGCACTGGTGGGAAATAACAAAAGTATGAGTACTTGGTCAGTTCCTCCAGCATACGCTGGGAACATTAGGGGTCATTTTAGCAACAATGTCTGCGGTCCTGAAATAGCTAGGCCATATTTTCCATATAAATTATCTCTACGTGTTCAAGTTTGTAGCCCTCTCCACTTTTCATCAGGCATAACTTGGACCGCCTCTCCCTCCCATCGTTGTTTTGCATGAATGGGCTAATTTGGAGCCATTGATACAAATAATTTATATTATAACTTTGGAAGTCCTTTTTGTCCCCTTGTCATGTTTTTATTTAAAAACATATTAATGGTTGTTATATCATTACTTTGAGATGTAAAAACAATGACCGCACTTGGAAATACAAAAAAAAAAAAAAAACACCCTCTTTTTGACTCTCTTCCAAATGTCAATGGTTTTAGTTCACCCCAGCCAGCTCTCCACTGGAGTATCAACAAACTGCAGTGCTTGCCGTGGCACGTTGACTTTTCATTGCCCAAGAAGCATCTTGCATGAACATCATTTTGCATCCATGAAATCAATGGTTTTAATTCATTCATTCATTCATCTTCCGAACCGCTTTATCCTCACTAGGGTCGCGGGGAGTGCTGGAGCCTATCCCAGCTGTCTTCGGGCAGTAGGCGGGGGACATCCTGAATTGGTTGCCAGCCAATCGCAGGGCACACAGAGACTAACAACCATGCACGCCCACACTCACACCTAGGGACAATTTAGAGTGTTCAATCTGCCTGCCATGCATGTTTTTTGGAACGTGGGAGGAAACCGGAGCACCCGGAGAAAACCCACGCATGCCCGGGGAGAACATGCAAACTCCACACAGGGAGGCCGGAGCTGGAATTGAACCCGGTACCTCTGCACTGTGAAGTCGACGTGCTAACCACTGGACTACCGGGCCGCCATGGTTTTGTTTCCCAGAAATAAAATTTCAGATTAGGTAGATGAAGTCCGCCTTCTCCCTTCACTCTTTGAAGTGTTTTATGTTTAATCTGAGGGAACTTCCCCTGCTTTATGAATTTTAAAATAATTTGGTCCATTTCTTCAAATGTTGACCGAGGTATTCCAGTAGGCAACATTTGGAATAGATACTGTATTCAAAACCTTGGCAGGACATTCATATGTATAGACTGAAAGTGGCCAAGGACTGAGAGAGGCAATCCTGAACAGCGATCGGAGTCACTGTTTATAACATGAAATAGTCTGTCTTGATTTGCATCATACAAATTCTGTAATAAGAGGGGAATATACTTTTATGCCTTCTTTTGGCCAACAAAAGCCACTTTGTGGTTTAGCTCCCAAAACGTCCATAGCCTCCGTTTTATCAGCATTAATCTGATAGCCAGAATAATACAATACATGCTGATTTATAATACCCAAATAATGATATTGTCTCCTGGAATGTGGTGCTTGCTGGATGGCCTTCATTGCCATTCAAGCGACGTTCATCCATTTTGCAGAGCATCATTTGTTGGCTAACACGTGTTGTCTGTCATCCGTGTTTAGTATTGCCACGGCGGATATGTTTCCTACTCCACTTGCAAGTTATATCAAGCTGGTTAAGTGGTATCGGTGTTGCCATATTGGAGTATTTTTCCAAGTTACTCAAGTACAGTGTGTGACCACTTTTGCCAATTCTGTGTTTTAAGGCACCAACCTGGAAGCCATCACCAAGTGTGAACTCTGCAAGGAGAAGTTGCGCTTGAACATCAACAACTTTGATTTCCAGCAGCTGTACAGGACACATGCACAGGTAAGCATTTGCCCCTTTTCCTGAGTGTCAGCGTAAACGCTCTCGGGAACGTAAGTGCACAGTGTGCTGAGACGTGTCGACTCGCTCCACAGTTTAAATACGACGACTTCATCAGCAGTGGTCTCTATCTGGTGGTCCTGTTGCATTTTTTTGAACAGAGGTTTGCTGATGTCCTGGGAGCAATCTATGCAGCTGGGGTGAGTCCTCGTGCACGCGCACACATTCAAAGTCTAGGGCTCTTTCTAGCCAAACATCTGATGATGAGGGTTATTCTTACCAGTGTTCATTTATGGGAAGGGCCACATTTATCAACTGAATAGAATCATTGCCTTTGTCTTTTTGAAGTGTTTTTCAGAAAACAAAAAGGGAGGGGGAAAAAACCACTTCAACGAACAGTCTATTTACCTCAGTTCAACCTTTGCCATAATCTGGAGGCCTGTATTTACTTTTGTTTTTAAATTTGAACTAGAGAAGCTGGTGCAATACGGATTTCAGCATGTGTTCTAATTCATAGCTATTCAGAAAGAAACCCACCTGTTGCTGTACCTAACCCTTGATTCATAAATATTGTATTACCATATCACATAATGTTACTGTTGTTGTCGCCAATACAGGATGTAAAAAAAAAAAAAAAAAAAGGGCAGGTTTGGTATCTGCGCAAAAAATCTAGAAAGATTTACTTGCATCTCCGATTAAAAAGATTTAGTGCAAATTTGTTGACCAGTGACCCTCACACGCCATAAATTCATGTTACAACACATGTAAACATATTAAAACACACTTTAATTATATTCTTTAGCTTAGTGCCTATTCTTGTCAAGAAGTGGGACACTATATCGTGTAACAACACTTGTAAGAGATGAAGATGCTTTTTGGAGGCAGCGTGTACTTGCCCTCCATGGTTGAAGTTGACTGTAAAATGACAAAAGAAAATTCAATGTCTAATGAAACGCCAATATGTATGATTTCCTCTAATGAAAGTCTGTTAGCTTAATGCTAACGTAATACAAAACACCATAGATGGAATAACACTAGCATTGGTGTTAACATGAAAGTCAGTTAGCTTAATGCTAACGTAATACAAAACACCATAGATGGAATAACACTAGCATTGCTGTTAACATGAAAGTCGGTTAGCTTAATGCTAACGTAATACAAAACACCATAGATGGAATAACACTAGCATTGGTGTTAACATGAAAGTCAGTTAGCTTAATGCTAACTAAACACCATAGATGGAATAGCACTACCATTGGTGTTAACATTACCAGTAAAAAAAAACGTCCGCTTTTTAAGAGGGTTGGACGGCCCCAGAATAAATTAACTGTCAATGACGCCCATGCTGCGCGTCCTGCAGTCGGTTTGGAGCCAGGTGTGCAGGTGGTGGAGGTGCGAACACGCTCTGAGCAGCAACACATACAGCAAGAGGATTAGACATTTTGTAGATACAGTATCAACACCAACAACATGCTATAGATGAGGCGAACAGAAAAGAGCAGAGAATGTCATTTTAAAATACGGTTTTTATTATCCCTCAAAGACGTTTGACTTAACAGCATCACACAAAAGTGTACGTCCAATCACTATTGGTTACAGGCATATATGCGTATGGTCTGGGAAAATGATGACTGCCTTTTCTTACTCTTAATTACACCTCGTCTCCCAGCAGCGAAGGCACGCAATTCCCAATTTGGACTTGCCTGTGTACTTAAAAATTCAAAAACGATAGCTTAAAAATCTGCAATGTAATGGGACTTCACTGTATTGTGCAGTTGACTGCTCTTTAGTGTGTGAATCACAAGCACCAGAGTGAAACTTGGAAGCATTTGACTGTTTATAGCAATGTTAGTTTTGAAAAGAGCCAATTGTTCCCTCTTCCCATCCAGTCATTTAACCTGGTGAGAATTCTTCCAGAACACATGGACAACCTTGAAAGTATGTCACTTACTCTTCCCTCACGTGTTACAAAAGGCGTATGTATGGAAACCCCTTTGAGCCTTTATTCCAACCCCTTTATGCACCTTAAAGCCAGTATCACACTGAGGGGTGAATGTTTGCGAAGGTAGCGACAGTGTGTTTGCATCAGGGTTCATAAAGGACAAGTTGAACATTTGCGACCTTGAACAAGGCGATGCAACATCCGCTACCTTTGCAAACGTTCGCCCCTCAGTGGGATGCAGGCTTTTGGTGTATGTGCTAGCAGGCCCCAAAGTGGCACTTGTTGTGGAAGGGAAAAAAAAATGTTACATGTAAGATGCAGTTATTCTGCCAGTGCAATGCGTTGTCTTTGTCATGAGGGCAACTGTCATGGACCTTTTTGCTGGATATGGAAAGAATGCTCAAAGGGCTTTCAACATTTTCATGCGCGCATATGCAAATGCTCGGTTCATTGACTTCGTTTGTCATTGCTGCAGATCCTCCCGAGGAGCGTAACTACAGGGAACAAGATGGCCGACCTTCTATCGACTTCTCCGATCTGGATGACGATCTGGACGAGGAATACTGATAATCATCAGCTTGTGGCTCACGGAAAGATTTTAGAGCATTTCTTTGATATCCTTGATATTGTCGCTGTCGGGCGGAATCCTTGCATTTCCAAAATCACTATTTGGGAAATTAAAAAAACCAAACTCTAAAGCACTGCACATTGTTGAAATCAGTATTACACCTCGTAGCTACTGATGCGCACGACACGCCACCGCCCTCAAATTCTCTTCAATCACGAAGATAATACACCAAAAAAAATAATCAAAATTTTCCAACCAGAAAAAAAAGCCTTCAGTACTTCTCAACAATATATGACTGTTATTATGTCACATTCTCAAACATGTTTAAAAGGTAATAGACATCAGTGAGACATATTGACAAATCGCTAAATTAATCTGTAGACAGACTTTAATGACAGTGTGTGGCTGACCAGTTTTTTGTGCACAGAAGCGTGACGGCCATCCGTTTCTAACGAAACAGGCTTCCTCAAATGTATGTAGCATAACTACAGTCACTCATTATGACCTTAAAATAAATGGACGGACTTTCAGTCTTGAGGCGACATAATGTGGCATGGCTCCCGTTGAGTGAAGAAGAGTTTGAGTTTTCCATTCTTACACTTAGTGTCCCAGAACATGAATAGATTAGCTCTCAAACAATTTATTTGGGTGTAATTGCAACTCAATGTGCAGAAAGCCAAAATAGGATCCAATTTGTGGAAAAATAAGAACTTGACCATATTTGAAAATATGAGATTTGCGCCCGACAACCACGATATAATACTTTGCTCTTTTTCCTCAAGAGTGGGACATCTACCTGTTACCAGTGAGGGAAAACTATGCACTGGTTGATAACTGCTCACTATGGGTGACATTTAAAAAAAAAAAAAATTGTACTACTTCACGTCTAGCGCTTTGGTAGTCGTACTAGTAGTGCATAGACATCAACTAGTGCAGTTTTGCCTCATTAAGGTGGTTGTCCTACGAGTGTGCAGAAATTTAATCCAGTAATGAAAAAATGTAACTAGTAAGACACAAACGTTCTACTAGTGCACCAAATTGTCTCACTCATGAGGACAAAGTGTCCTAGTACATAGCATTAAAGGATGGATAGCAAGGACAAGGATTAAATACTTCATCTGTTTTGGCTTTGATTGCCTACTTTGCAATTGGCTTTTTTTATTTCCACATATGCAAATTTCAACTGAATTGGTGTGAAATCTGTTGCTTAAGCAAATTGTTTTGTTTGTATGAGAGTGCACTTTATTCAGTATATTTCAATACAAATGCAACCGCAAGTGCTTTAATGTTAGAATGTGTTTTGGTTTTTGTTGTTTTTATTTTTTGGGCGGGGGGCTTTTCATCGTGCAAGGGTGTCCAGCTCTCATTGTGTTCAAAGGATACATTTAAAGATAAACTGAGTTTGACTTAATTATTGAAATAAATTTTGAAAAGCTACCTTGCTCTGTCTTGAAGTGTTTTAACTTGGCTCTCTCTACTAAACTGTTCCGAAAAACACCATTGCTGACTCACAAACAATAATCTGTATAGTCTCCCTTCCAAGCACTCGCCCGCACACATCAATAACAAAAGATGTGGCATTAACGAATATTACACGTCTTTGATATTACCAAAAGAAAAAAAAAAGTTACCTTTATCTTCAATACATCATCTCGAATGTCTACAGAACATTATAGTACTTCACAATGAATTTTTTTTAATAAATGTGAAAACTATCTAATGCAGACCGCCTACCTGTCTGTTGGCTAAATTGTCAACTCGTCTATAAATACCGGTACGCTGAAATTGTCCCCCAAAAATATGGATTGAAAACAAGCCACTTTGCAAAGCAGTGCTGGTTGAAATAGCCTCAAAGTCCAGTTTGAAATATACACCTTGAATCGTGATCTGATACAGTCCACCATAAATCAAGCTTGGAACGCACATCGAGCTGAAGCAATTAAGAGGACGGAGAAACCCACTCGTCACACGGTCTGCGGGATGGTTTTCCGGAGGTGAAGCTCAAATCTGATCGGCGAAAAGACCTGCGATTTCAATGGGATGTGTGTGGTCGCCGACTGCACTCGGGCTGGGTCCCGAAGTTCTTGGACGAACTATGCGCAGGGGGAAAGCATCGAAGCTGAAATCTGATCGAAAAAAAAAAAAACCCTCACCTGTGCAACCAAGACGTACACAATGAAATGATGACAAAAGACTGTTGGGAATACATTGTCTGCTTTAAGTTATAAATATAGGCGTTTATGGTAGTGTGTGTGTGAGTGTGTATATATGTATATATATATATATATATATAATGTATATATATATATACATATATATATATATATATAATGTATATATATATATATATATTGTGTATATATATATATATATTATATATATATATATATGTATATATATATGTATATATATATATATATATATATGTGTGTGTGTGTGTGTGTATATATATGTGTGTGTGTGTATATATGTGTGTATATATATATATATGTATGTATGTGTATATATGTATATGTACATATGTGTATATATATATATATATATATATATATATATATATATATATATATACACATGTGTATGTATGTGTATATATATATATATATATATATATATAAATACATGTGTATGTATGTGTATATATATATATATATATATATATATATATATATACATGTGTATATATGTATATATATATATATATATATATATATATGTATGTATGTGTATATATATATATATATATATGTATATATATAAATACATGTGTATGTATGTGTATATATATATATATATATATATATATACACACACACGGTATACAGTATATATAAAGTACATGTACATTTATATATATATATATATATATATATATATATATATAATGTACATATGTATATATAAGTGTGTGTATATGCATATACCAGTAATGTAGGTCTCTCTCTCTATATATACCGGTGCATATATATATATATATATATATATATATATATATATATATTTTTTTTTTTTTTCCTGATTACCTTCAGTATACAGTACAACAAAAACGAAGGAAATGATCTTGCCGTTTCAGCACGATTGGAGGGGACTGTATAATTACGGTGTTAACAATCAAAAGGCTCACACAGTAATAAAACTAATGAGACATTTTATTGGAGTGACGCCGTACATTTTTTGGGGGACAAAAAAAGTCAGCTTTACAACTTAGAAACCAAATTTACAGAGTTGAAAACAGGAGGCAAACTAAAAAAGTCCAACATTCAATAAATGAAGCATCTTTGGTTTGTTTGGAAAACAAATACCACATATTTACAAGGCAAACACGTGTACACAATGTCGAACTCCCAAATGTCTTCCACGTGGCGCTGTTAAAGTGCTTCTTGCTCAGTCAAGTGCATCATCGAAAAGTCTGAGCTGCATCGGCAGCAGTTGTGATCGCTTGTCTGACTCGCCCTCTTCTGGCCAACGGGCCACGATTAATGCATGTTCATGATTCACTGGAAGTAACTTCCAGTGAATCATGAACATGTGTTAATCATGGCCCGTCGTCGGTTCAAGTAGCAAAAAGCTATTCCAGTGACATAACCACTCCCATTTCTTTCCCGGACACCCAAAAGGCACAGTTAGTGAGAAAGTAATCCTTTTTTTCCCCTTCTTTAAAAGGCACACATCTTACAATTTAAAGAAAATAACAAATAATCTGCTTCAAGGTATTCCTTCAGACACGAGTGCAAATTGACGGGACATTTTAGCAAAACGGAAAACAAATTCTACAATCTGTGAGTGTTCATCAGTGCAATTGAACCTTCCCAGGCAGACAAATGAGATTTTTCTCACACGATTGTCAAAAAACTCAAAATTAGGGTGAAACAAACCTCAGCCTATAACCAATGTCAAGAACAATCAGAAATACAGTGAACCCAACGGAAAATCGCAGCTCATTTATACTGCACTCACTGTTTTGGAGTTTTAAGCACTTTTTTTTTTTTATGGAGTTGAGTAATGTTGCTGTTTGTATGTGTTGCTGCTCGGTGGTTATCAAGTTGCAAGTCTTTGAAGGTAAGGTATTGATGCTAAATTGTTAGTTTGATTTATGATTTTTTTAGAACCACGCATGCTTGGATTTTAACTTGGCGAACTGCACATGAGAGTCTTTGTTTCCTAAAAGTGATGATATACGCTTCTCTCCTATTTCTGGAAAGCAAGAGGCTGAGAAGGCACTTAGGTATCCTTTAAAAATTATGTTTTCATCAGTTTAAGTGTGTTTCAACTGCATGTGAGGGCCGCAACTATTTTCCAATAATTTTTTTCTCCAAATGAACATGGTCTCCCTGCAGCAATAAATGGGGGGTGGCTCACTGTACTTCACAAATCTAAAATAATCCAAATTAAGACACTGCATTCAAGCAGTCTGATCATATTTAAACTCTTCATATAAACAGGTGGGGGGAGCTGATAAATAAATTAATTAATCATTAAAAAGGGGCGGGGAAAAGGAGGGTCAGCGGGTCACATCCAAACTCCCTGAGGCCACCGTTCCGGGAGGCTCATTCACCTTCTGTGATTATACTAGTGGTGTCCGATTGGTCGGTGGTCCTCTTGTAGCGCACAGAGGAGGAGAAGTGGCCTCGCTGCTTCTTGTAGACGATGAAAGCCACGGCAAGTGCGAGAGCAAGCAAGATGAGCACGAAGAAGCCCACAGCCACGGGAGAACCAGAAGACTCTGACAACACAAGCGTGACAAAGTACACGACCATGTCAAACGGGACAGTGCATAACTGTAATTAGCAGGCTGGCTAAAGTACTTCCTACATTCTGTACTCAGTCCATATAAGTCACAAGTACTAAAATTACACTGGTTAAAGTATTGATTCAATTCTGGTACTGAAAAAGTGCACAGTATACTGTGATACATCCATCCATCCATCCATTTTCTGATCCGCTTATCCTCCAAAGGGTGACGGAGGGTGCTGGAGCCTATCCCAGCCGTCTTCGGGCAGTAGGCGGGGGACACCCTGAACCGGTTGCCAGCCAATCACAGGGCACACAGAGACGGAACAACCATCTGCATGCACACACTCACACCGAGGGACAATTTAGAGTGTTCAATCAGCCTGCCATGCATGTTTTTGGAATGTGGGAGGAAACCGGAGTACCCGGAGAAAACCCATGCAGGCCCGGGGAGAAGATGCAAACTCCACACAGGGAGGCCGGAGCTGGAATTGAACCCTGTACTTCTGCACTGTGAGGTTGACGCGCTCACCACTGGATCACCGGGCCGCCCTACTGTGATGCAAAGTTAAATAAAAAAGTTTTTTTTTTTTTTACTGTCAATTCGCAAGGGATGAGCACTAGGCCCAGTTGTGAATCCTGGAAAATTTGCCAGTAATTGCCACCACTCTGAAAGTGTTTGTAATTGTCTTATAGACCCCCCCCCCCACCCCCGCCCTTCATAAAACATGGAAAATTGGCCTTATGTTCAATCTTATTCAAGAATGCTTTGTGTTTAAAAAAGGGGGGATCATTACAATTATAACGGGGCTCAATTATTCATGAATTAACAACTTCCAGTCAGTACAGAGGCAAAGTACTTGGTCACTTGAAAAGGAGAGACACTCACTGGCTTTGGTTTGGCAGACGACGCGACTGAGGCTGGCCTGGCAGTTGACGACTCTCCAGGTGCCTCCGTCCTCAGTCGCCATGATGGCGCACGGGGCCTCCTTCTGCTGCGCCGCACTAACCAAGGCACCCGACTTCCAGTTGGAGTACGACAGAGCCGAACCGTCCTCCCATCCTGTGGAAGAACCTAATCACAAAGACTTCCTAGTAAACGTCCGCACAAACACACACTACAGACAAAAAATATTAGAGGGCAATTTCAGCGTGATGACTCATCAAAACACCTTTTAAACACATTGTCAATATCAACTTCACAGTTGTCCTACCAGTCGGGAACGACTTTATGAAAAGTTACTTTAGCCCCTTGTGGATGTGAGCCCACGGGATTTGTGTGCCGTTTTGTTCAATCACTTGTCTTCAAAACTTTTGTCTTTTATTGTTTTGTCATGTCATTTGTATTTACATATTTCATGTCCGTGTTTGTGACCAGTTCACAAGGGTTGCCAAAGAATAAACTCTGTATTTTTATGCACTTTGTGTCGTGCTTCATGCTACATTCCGAGGGAGCTACATATGGATCAATATTCTGATTTCTTGGACGGAGTATTCTAAATGTTCTGTAAAGCACCTTGTTATAGTTGCAGTGGTTATGAAGGCCCTATACCAATCAATAAAAGCTGTGTTGTATTGTACTGTATTCCCTTTATGTAGCGCCACCTAGTGGATGCATCACGTAACTGCAGCCACTAACATAGCTTCTTCAGTGTGCCTTATAATGCGGTATGTAAGGCAATAGTGAAAAAAACTAACATTACAGAACAGGGTCGTTCTACAGCTGCGCTCAATTGTTTGACCAGTGAGGGCAGAGAGCGTACATTTACATAATTGCAATTAAAAAAACAATATATGCTGAGTTGGTTAGTTTACCTTGAGCATCGATGTCAAGGCCGAGCCACACCCGACTGGTGATGAGAGGGTCGTTGCTCACATACTTTGCCACAAAGTCGTTGTCCTCTTTGCTTTTTATAGCCAGCAGTTGAGCGCCTGTCAAAACAACAGCAAACAGGTCAGCAGTTAGAAGGAGGTGGCTTGCAAAAGTGGATTGGCAGTCTGGGTGAAAAGCACAGACGAACCCATGCTCTGACAGATGCTCTTGGCCCGCTGCATATCGTAGACGCTGTAGTTGTAGAAGCTCATGTCGAAGGCGTAGCAGCGGTCGTCACGCTGCACCCACTTGGATGTGCCGTTGCCCTGAGGGCAGCTGTTGACCTGTGCTTTCGCCTGCAGCTTGGCTTCTGGTGCCAGAACACACATGAAACCAGAGTTTGGATGGAGCAAGACAACTTCAAAGAACCGATATGATCAATTGGGGGGGGACAGGACATAAAAATTGCTGGAATATTTTTTAACAGGGATTGAACCCTGTATGAAGTTCACCAGAGCAAGACGCCACCAGATGACATCAAAGCTATTAATATGTGAGACATGTTTTTTTACCTGCGCACAAGAACAGCTAATCGGTGAGGTTTTGAGGGAATAATAGCGGACAGAATCTCCAACTCATAATCAGTTGAATTATAGATTTGCTTTAATGTTGGCCATTGAACATGAGAATTTAATCTGCATTTTTTTCCCTTAACATGTAATGTGTGTCTTTTATTTACTTTAAGCTTTCTCGCCAAAATGTTCTTCAATGCATGACAATTTTTTTATGAATATTTGTGTTTGTTTTTTTCTTAAATGAATGAGAATTCAATCTAAAAACCTTGCATTTTGTTGTGTAAGAATTTAACCTGCATTTTTTTCCAACATGTTTTTATGTGATTTCATTTGCATTTTGCAATTCTATTTGTAATCTTCAATGTTTGATCATTTCTGTAAATATTTACCCTTATTTTTTGTTTTTTTTTTGTCTTCAGAGTAATTTAATTTCAATCTGTTACATCAACTTTTTGTGTTTATTTCATTCAGAATCCATGTTCATATCTCAATTTTTAGACAGTATTTGTTCTTTGATGTATAAAAATGTAGTTTGTTGTTTTCTGAGTTTGTTTAAAATTTTTTTAAAAAACATTAAAAACTACCACTCAACGCTAATGCTCCTCTCCTATCAATTTCTTATTAAAATTCATATGTTGGAGAACAAAAGAAGAGGAAAAAGGACAGACAATCAATGAATACATCCAAGTGTGTATTTTCAAACTGGTGTCTTACTCTGGAAAGGAGTGCTGGTGTTTGTGTTGTAGCAAATGGCGCCATCAAGCAGCGTGTAGCAGCTGCTCCTCACCCAGGCACCGGAGGGCATGACAAAAACGCAGCCACCCACATCTCGCTCGTCTGTGCTGGCGCCCTCCACTGACTCCGAGATGTCCGCTTTGTACTGGTAGCTGGTCCCGTCCGACCACTCGTAGGTCTCACGCCCAGCCTACATGGACGCACACAAGAGGTCATTGAGTTAGCATATGAGGTGAATTCATTTATTGTCCCTGAATTAAAGATACACCGACACTTTTCAATAAAAAGTTAGGGATACTGGGCTAAAATTTCCAAACGGAGGTAAAATGCACTGAAAGCTATACTGGCAGACATAATCTGACCTTCTCTAAACTTTTGAATGTTCAACATTTGATGCCTTTCTGTGACTCTTCCAGTTTCTCTGTTGCAAACTCTCAATGATATTGTGACACTCAGGTTGGTGGCCAGGTTTCAAAGCAGATTATAATGTCACGAGAAGGGTTGCAATAGAGATGCTGCAAGAGTCACACAAAGGCATGGAAGTGGATGTCCTTGGTTTTGGTATATCCGAGCTTCGTCGTGAAATTTCACCCAAAATTTCCACAGCCTTCACTTTTGGTGATTAGTCTACGATAATTTCCAGGGAATAATACGCCCCCTTCTATACTGTAATATGCAGAGAGATCGGCGCCTCAGTAAAATATTGCCGGTCCGTCATTCGCCAACAGCCAGTCCGCCATTATTTTTTTTGGCAATATGGGACAATGTCATTGCGGTTTATGAGATGTATTTGCGAAGGCGCTCAAATCACAGGTGGCAACCATTTTGCCGATTGCTGTCGACTGAAAATGACATCGCTTACTCGGGGTTCACGTAAGGCCTAATCATGGCTTGGCTTCATAAAACAAGTGAGGTTAAGAAAAGCTCGCGTGTATTTTTTTAAAAATTCCACACCCTCCCACAGCCACTTTCCAAGAGCAACAATAAGTACAACGGAATTAAAAATCGCATTTTTAAAAAATGACCTCTAGTTATACAATAATGCAGTTGTATTATTGTTGATGTTTCCTGTTACGTGTTCTGTTGTGTTATTGTTTTATGTTTATGTTAAATGTTCTGTAAAGCGCTTTGTTACAGCTGCAGCTGTCCTCAAAGCGCTATAAAAATCAGGAGGTATTGTATTGTATGTAGGTACTGGTAAATATCTATTACATAAAAAACATTTTTATCGACCCATGTACAAAAATTGGGGGGAATTTTGGATCATTTATTTGGCAACATTTGCATATTAAACACAGGAAATGACGGTTGATTGTATTCGCTCAGAAAATTCTTACCTCCTGGTTGGACAGGCCAATCCAGAGTGGGAATCCGTCCGTTTTTGCGAGGAGTTTCACGTGCGCGCCATGCTCGTCGTCATGCACACTGGCCAGGTGGCCTCCACGCTGAGCGCACAATTCCAAAGCCTGGTACCAACTCAGTTCACGTTGCGTCACCACCTCGTAGGTTAAACTGCCGAGGTGTTGATAATCCCTGGTGGACTTGGAGTACTTCTCTTTTGGTTCTTGGGAGAGAATAAACTGGTCAAAAAAATATGTGCCCCCACAGGTCTAAACAAGGTATTTTGAGTGATATGGCGTAGGGGTAATAAAAATCAAGCAGATCAGATAAATTTTCATCCATCTCACGACACAGCCGTTCTGACATTCCACTGTGCTCTGTGGTCGATTGCAACTGATGTCGAAGTGCCATACGTCTTCGGGCTCGCATTGCGAATGTCATAAGGTCAATTGTAATCAACAGCAGAGAGCGGCAGAACGTCAAAATGGCCGCGCCCTGACATGGATGAAAACAGGTGGTTTATCTGCTTCATTCTCATTCCTTCAATGCAATATTCACCAGAGTGGCATGTTTAGACTAATGGGGGCAAACAGAACATATTATTGCAAAGAAATGTTCTGCTTTAAATTCGGGCTTTTTCAAATGAGGCACAAACCATTATCCAGTTTGCAGGTCACGACGGCTCTTTGCTTGAACTCGGAGAACAACATTCGGTTTGTGATGAGAACCCATTTGCCTTGGAGATTGACACCTGCCATAAAGTTGCCGTTGACTTCTGGGCGACCATTTCTCCAGTTGGAATATTGGACATTTGTTCCATCATACCACTCCAAGTGGTTACCGATCGCTGAAAACACACACATTTGAATCCCGTAATGGCCAATAAAGCACAGTAGTACATTTTTAATAAATAAAATAAAACAAATTCGTATTAATGTCAATGTAATGGCAGAAAAATGTGGATACAGCTCTTAGATTGGATCTTATTTGGTTGCACACGTGTACTGTACTTAATGCCGTTTGCCAAGCGCTTCGCTGCAATAAAAGCAGAAAAGGTTCAAACACCCACTGTTGTTTTTGACTAGCCCAAGCCACACAAACTGAGCCAAGTTTTGAAAGGGCAGAAGTTGCTGCCTGATGAACTCGTTCTCCTCTGCGTTCCGGATGGTCAGGATGTCAGCGTCTTTGTCTGCAACACAAACACCTCATCAGGACCTGCACTCATCTGACACTCACCCAATCTGATTTCTTGTGGTGACATTCTCACGGAGGTTAACGCAGGTTCTGCGGATGGGCCCTTGGTCCATCTGCTCCCATCTGGACGCAGCCAGATGGAAGGCGTAGCAGTTGTTCTTGAAGGGGATCCAGTTTGGGCCGTTGATTTTGTGGGGACACTTCACTGCGACGTCTTCCGGTGTGGTTATTATCTCTTCTGAAAAACAAAAATGAGACATTTAACCCTCTGCTGACCATTCGAGTCCAGTCCAACCCATTTTCCAACCATTCTAGCGGTGAAGTGTAAATGTAATGCAAGTTGACAATTGTCTGATTTGTTCATTTCCAAATTCAGCTGTTTCAGGGGGAAAAAAGAAAAGAAATTGCAAGAACTGATGTTTGCTCATCGGGCTGGAAATATCAACAGCATAAGGTGCGAGTGTTGAATATCTTTTGAGATCTAAAACGGAAATCCGCACTCACTGTGTGGCTTGTGGCAGATGGCACCTCCGAGTGTCTGCTCACACTCTGTTGCTTTCCAGAAGCCGTCTGTGTCCAGGTAGACGCAGGCGCCTTCAGTGACCTCAGAAGACCAGCGACTGAAAACGGTGTGACTGTGGTCCGTCCAGCGATAGTGGATCCCGTCCTACGTGGAGTGGGCATGGAGAACCTTTGTGGCTTTTATTCCATATCCTTGAATTCCAGCTTAAGGCCCATATACTCATAACACTCTTTGTCCTCACAAGGACAATTCAGGGTACTAGTAGATGACTAGTTAATAGGCCAAAAGTGCCACTAGTTGTGGAATTAACACTACTAGTAAGACACAGTTGTTCAGGTAAAGTGTGAGCCCATACTAGTACATGGTCCTTAAGATGGATATTAACGATATGGAATAAAAGCTGAAATGTGAGCAACATGAGCCATTGCCGGGGATACATACATCTTCGCTGAAGAGGCCGATCCACAGGGGCGTGCGCGCACGGCTCACGTGCACACTGAGCGTGGACTGCAGGAGGGTGTCAGCAACGCTCGCCAGATCCATTTCCTGTTCCATGCACTGCTCCAAGGCTTCGAACCAGGTGAGGTTCTTGATGAGTAGCTGGAAGGTGTGGTTGTTGATCTGGAAGGGCTCTGAAGTGACGGAAGGCTCCTCGACTTGATCTGAAATGACAAGAGCGCTACAATGAAGATGGAGAAGCTTTCTTGCCTCAGTTAGGTTGAAGAAAGCAGATTGCAATCAAGCAAAAAAGCTTGTCGCACAGCAAAGGGGCGTGTTATTACAGTGGTATCTCTACTTACAAAATTAATTGGTTCTGGAAGAAATTTCTTAACGAGAGAATGTTGTCAGTTGAGACGCGTTTTCCATGTAAATGCCCTAATTCGTTCCAAGACCCCCCAAAATTTAGACATACTTTTTTCCTAAAGCATAAAAATGCATCAAAATATGTAACAAATACAGTCATACCTCGGTTTTCGACCATAATCTGTTACAGAAGGCTGTTCGAAAACCGATTTGTTCGAAAACTGGAACCACGCTCTTTTAAAAAAAAAAAAAGTCTTTATTGAACACGTCTGTTCACCATGGAACGCTAAACAAGGAAGCGTCACTTCCTCGAGGATGCGTCACTTCCTCGTGTAAGGAAGGTGAGAGGAGTCAAGTGACGCATTCAAGTGCGCTCAGTTTGTTCGAGAACCGAAATTCGGTCGCCAACCGAGGCATAAAAAACTTGAAATTTTTGGTCGAAAACCGATTTGGTCAAGAACAGAGACGTTCGAAAACCGAGGTTTGACTGTACATGTTATGATTAGATTATTGCACAATAAATGAGTTGTGCATAATGTAAAAAACAAAGAATAGAGTCAAGAATAAAAATGATGGTCATTTAACTTTTAACTGCGTCCTCATCGTTTTTTGCCTTCTTTAGTCCATGTACTTTCTTAGAAGTGGCTTTTGCCTGGCGTTTTGTAAAGAACTGATCCAAGGACGGTTGCTTTTGTCAGCTTTTAACAATCCTTCAAAAATGTCCAAGGCAAACATCAGCATAGTGAGCGATCATCCGACTGGTGAACACTTTTTCTGAGTGATTCACATTTATATAAAACTATCGGAACACCTCATTGCCCCAGGGGCGAATGACGAGGACGCTGCATAGACATATGTCAATCTATCTACACACATAGACACGAGGTCCCTCTTAGCCAATGGGAAGCCAGGAAGATGCTAGGTAATAGCCAATGGCAGAGCAGCTATAAGTATGTTGCATTCAGGAAACTCTTTGCTGCGAATATCAGACCATACTATCTCATAATATTTTGAAATTTCTTTCGTAACAAGAGGCAATATTTTCCCGTTGAGACATTTCGTAACTTGAAAATTTCGTATGAAGAGATGTTTGTAAGTAGAGGAACTACTGTAAAGGGAAATAAGCAGTGTTTTACCTGCATAGTGTTGGCAAATTGCCCCATGTTGATAATGGGTACAGGAGGTGTAGTCCCAGGTACCCATCACTGCCGAACTGGGGTTATTGATTAAAAAGACACACAAATCCATGTTGTCTGGGTCAAGCGTCTGTAAAGAAAACACACATTTAGAACATCTGAAGATGCTTCTGGGACAAAATTCACCAAACAAAGAAATGAATTAAGGGCTGTAGCGCCAGTTAATACATTGCAGACCAGCGGTCGGTGCCCGCAGGCACCAGGCAGCCCCCGAGCAGCATATGATAGCCCATGGGCCTCTTTTAAAAATAGCTCAACGGTGATGGGACATTTTCTGAAAAGGCTGTAGATGTCATCATTTGTGAACACTGGCAGAAAGCCTTGGAAATAAAGTGTTCCATATTGCTACTAATCTGTTTCCCAATTATTGTGAGAAATCATAAACATGACCAATGTCTCTCAATAAATAAATATTATGACAACTCGTACTAATATTAATAACATATTAGATCCATCCATTCCATCCATCCAGTTATCCGTTTTCATCTGCTTATCTAGGTTTGGGTCACAGGGGTAGCAGCTTAAGCAGGAAGGTGACGCTTTTCCATGACACTTTTTCAATGGAACGGCTTTTCAGAACCATCTTGGAGGTGGTTCTAAAATGCAGGCCCGTCTGGGGCGGTGCGGTCAACTGTGATCTGATTGGCCGACACCAACGCAGCAAGCAACTCTGCTGCACATGCCCATTTCCTGGTTTTACACGAGCCAGACAGAGCCGCCCTCTGGTCATCGCCAATCATAAAAATACAGTATGTACAATAAAGACTATAGCGTTTTACAACAAAGGTGGACCATATTTGCAATTTCATATGTACTAGTGGATGAAATATTATGTAGGCTAGAGATTTTTTTTTTAAATGTGTTCGCACACACCGATCACAGGGTCACATTCATTTGAATGAGGGGTCCCCAGGCGTAAAACAGAGCTTCGCCGCTCCCCCGGCAAAAACAAGTTCAATGATGACAAAAATATTTTCATATGAATGCTTGCCTTTGAGTGAAATGCTGCTCAGACTCCACCACC
>CAAKHF010006575.1:0-10153 GCA_901007745.1 Hippocampus kuda | reverse complement strand
CGCCCAGACCCCCCCCCCCCCCCCGCCCCCACAGCAATTTTAATAAAAATCACTCACATTGACATTTATGGCCTTGTGCATTCCAATGAGCAGAGGATGGAAATTAACATAATTCACTGGCGACTTGTCCAGCCACTCCAGTTTGTTACGTTTCTGTTTGAGACCAATCCATATGCCTCCCATGTCCTTCATTCCTGGCAACAGGCTGGTGATGAAGTCTAAAGAAAGAAGCAGTAGCACTTTGTAGGTTATCACTGTGAGGAACATAATGTCCACAAGATAAGGAGTTCAGGGGAGTTATTAGGACGTTATCTTACAGGCACTTTGACAATCTGGTTTATGTGTCCAAGGATTACCTTGCTCCACTTGGTCAGATATGGTGACGAGGGTTCCCCTCACTGACAGGCACACCTCATTGGCAGTCTTAAATGACGCCGGCTTCACATTCTGCAGCAGTGTGTAGCACTAAGAAAAATATATTTTAAACAGCAGCATTAGCCACAGCGAGTCTTAAATTTTGTCTAATTATATCGATCTTTTCTAAAAAAAAAAAAAAAAAAAAGTCCACCATAAAAATAGATGTTTAAACATGTCCAAGACCAAGACAATTAAGCTCATCTTGTAGCCATTAAAAAAATCCAATGTATGATTAACATCTGCAGATAAACTCCAGATATGTTTTGCTAGTAAAAGTTGGCTCGAACAGGTTTGGCTCTCACCAACCAACCAGGGAATTTCTCCATTGTGAGACAAATAAAGGTTTTCTTATCTTAAATGAAGAGAACAGACTGTTGGGATTAATTGAATACAATTACATGGAACAAATATTAACATTTTAGTTGTAAATGTAGGTTAGTGCTTCTGATCGTTTTTACGCCAACAGAAAAGTCCCTGACCATTCACCATAGTGTCAAATATGATTTTAAATGCTTCTGGCAAGCAATGGGACTGTGACTAGTTGATCTCAAAAGTATCAAACCTTATTTCTGAAGGCAAGGGAGGTATTTCCACATGGCAGGCCTCCAGGATGAGCCTCCAGAGGGTTGCTCTCCACCAATGTGATGTTAAGCCTTTCGCACACAAAGGGCAACTGCTCCCTGCAATTGTGCTCATACTCTGCAAGTAATAGAACACAGCAAAAAGAAAAAGGATTACCGTAGTTCAATCAATTGTAATTGTGAAGCAAAAAAAAAAAAAAAGTCCAATTATATTTACATATCTATGATTGACCCTCTGGGCTCAATGCTGGCCATTTGTATCCATATTGCTTTGTTAAAAACAAAAACAAAAACAAAAACACATTTCAGCTGTTTAAATGCAAATGTGATTCAAGTTCCCTGGCTCGGAGGGTGGATTTTTTCAAATTTTCTTAATAACCAAATTCAGCTGTTACAATATATCACTAACAGTGGCGTGCATCAAAAAATAAATAAGTTAATGAATTTAAAAACAAAGAGGTGTTTCATGGCTTACTGCGCTTCAATGGAGCAGAGGAATTTAATTGGAAGAATTGGAGATTCCCTTTGCGGACCATGGAAATGATCTACCATACATTTTAATCTAAAAAGTGAAAACCTTTCTCTAGATGGCTGTAGAAAAACTGCATTATTAGCAATATAAGAAAAAGGTGGTTATTCTACTGAGAATATTTTAAAAAGCATAATTTTGTAGGTTGTTTTCCAACCTGTGCATTGTGCAAAAATAAAGAAAAAAGAAAATTGAAGGGGTGAACACTGAAAACAAATGGATATTCTTTTAACAAGAAAGGATGTTGGTTAAAAACTTACAAAACAAAAAAACAAAACAAAACAAAAAGCATAACAAACTGACTATTTTTGGCTACAAAGAAAGGAAGAGTAATGAAATCAAACAAGGCCTGCGGGTTGAACACACTCAGCTCAACCTTATTTACTCACTTGGAATGGCGCTCTCAGGACTGATGGAGGTGCATCTGCCAAAGAGAGCTGAATAATAAAAGTGTAGCCGCGAACGCCTGGAACAAATACACATGTCCGTGTGCTGTAAATTAAGAGTGCAAAACGAACAGCAACTCTGCGTGAGCGTATTGCCTTACGTCATGGGGAACATCCGCTTGGGATCTCTCAGATTGACCCACCAACCTTGCTTGGAAGAACTCGACAACTGCTCAGAATCATTTTAAAATCAATACTGGTAGCCTTTTTGTGCATTGCAAGTTGCAGAAGCATGACTGTAAGACGTGTTTGTAATTTGTAATATACACTGTCCTCACAAAACCTTTGGGATAATTTAGTGAAACAGGCAAACTATCAGAATTACCCTTCAGTGTGTAACAATGCAATTTGGCAACCATGACAATTAGAACCACATAGACTAAAATTGACAAACATGACATATCACTGTTACGGTAGGTTGTGCCTTATGCGTGTCCACTCAGGAGTTACTGGCTCTAATTCCGAGAAAACTTGCCTTTTCCAGGTTCTCGTGGATGAGTCTGGCAGCAGTGGAGCTCGGCGGCGAAGCCATTTTGCTTCCATTCATCGCGCAAAACAGTGTTGCCTCCTCAAAAGTCAGCCGAGGCTCGTTCACAAACCAGTACTCGCTACCATCGATAAAGATGGATGTCTCATGGTGCACACCTGGGAAACACAACATAATTGGCAACTTGATGTAAAAAAAGATACAACATTCAAGCATGAATATAAAACTATAAAACTATAAAAATAAGAATATAAAACAAAAATTTTGTTTTGTCATAAACATTTATTCCCATCATACATTCTCATGGGACTTTGCAAATTTGAGAATTGCAGAAATTCTGAAAACTTAATTTTTAGATTTGAACCAGTCACAAACATGCATGATGAGTCTATTTCAAGGGCACAACGGACCTGAATTACGGTACACCATTGGGAAAAATGAAAATAAAAAAAACAAAAATAAGTAAATACTTGTATTACCTGGATTGTACCAGTCTGGGTGCGTTGGGGTCTTTCCTATTAAATAAAGCAAAGATTGGATTTTAAGCGTCATAGCAATAACAGTCCCCTTACATGATACAAAGGCTGTTGCACTCTCACTCTCACTCACTCACTCATTCGTTCGTTATAGTTGCTACTGCTGTGACTTATTCTACCGGTGACAAATTCATTGTGTTTTTACATACTTGGCCAATAAAGATGATTAAAATCATATCATGGTAATAGCTTGTTGAGAACCAAATGCTTCAATCTAGAAAAAGTCATTTGAGCATTTACCGGCATTCGATATCCTTGATATTTTAAGGTTGTAAAAGTAGACCAAAAGTGACTAGGAAGACAGTCGCTCTGCTAGTGCGCTAAACTGTCTTACTTGTGGGAACAAAGAGCTCCAGTAGATATCCAGGATTTTGAATAAAAGCTCAAACGACTTTCCAAATTAACACGTTAATTGTGCGTGACAGCATTGTCATATCTGAATCACTGTTGTGAAAGAAAAAATAAATCAGGATGTATTGTATTGTATTGTATTGTATTGTATTGTATTGTATTGTATTGTATTGTATTGTATTCACATGCGAAGCATCAAGGCAAAAGAAGGCAGGTTCATTCATATACAAGGCAACTCAATGTGCTACAAGCAAAGACACACCACCTACAAGCATTTAGGTAGCTTCCAAAAATGATGAGGACATATATTGACAAAATTTAAACACAGTGGCAGCAAATTTGAACAACATTGAAAAGTAAAGCAAAGAAACGGACCCAACTCAACAATTCTCAGAGACCTACTGGGTTTAGTTAATCAGCATTTCTATCATGTATTCCGGGACCAAACCATTCAGTCAGTGATTTATAGACCTGTTGCAGAATTTTAAAATTCAGCTATTTGGCAGCCAGTGTAAAGCCTTTGGAAGTGGAGTAAAATGTTCTGAGCTCTTTGTTTTAGTAAGTACCTGAGTTGCCGCGTTCTGAATGAGCTGCAGCTGTTTGATGTTGTTTTGAAGGAGTTCAGCAAAAAGAATGTTACAACTGAAAGTACTTTTTGGGTAGTTGTCACTGTCCAGTGACATCATAATCGGAGGATCATTGCACTTACAGTAGTAAGTATTCAATCTAGATTTTTCTTATGCAATTGCTTTGCTACTAACAGTATCTCAGGGCACATCATCAAAAAAAAAAAAAATTGAACAGATTTGGTTCAGCAGTGGAAACCATCAACTGTCGGACTTGACTCAATACCATCTGACTTTTTCAAAACTATTGTGAAATCTGTTCAAAACGAGTTGTAGCAAATAATCAAATGCTTACAACAATCGGGCAAGCTTCCTAAAGCGCTGAAAGTCGCCACCATCAGACCCCTTTTTGAAAGCGCTGGATGTCTCCTTGGTAGCAAATTATAAACCCATCTCAATCCTTCCTTTCCTAACCAATAGTGTCAAGAAAATGGTTCTTAATCAATTCAGCAAATTCTTGAACTTCAAACTGAGTTTTTGATACATTCCAATCAGGTTTCTGGCCTCATCAAAGTAGAGAAACAGCCCTTATTAAAGTAGTAAATGACATAAGGTGTCAGAGCTAGTCTTGTTGTAATCAAATGCTGCACGGAGATCCAATACATGTATACCAGGGGTCACCAACCTTTTTGAGAGTGAGAGCTACTTCATGTGTACTGATTGTGTGAAGGGCTACCAAATTGATACATGTCTGAAATAACATCTGTACAAATTACATTTAATAATATTAGAATGTCTTATTTTTCATACTTAATGATTTATTTACATTTTCAGGCTCTGATCATCTTAAAGATGTCTCACAATACTGCCAGTGTTTGCATGTTTAAATCATCATTTCTACTAGCAAATCACAATCCTAGCACTGGCGGGCTATTGGAGTGGTCCTCACGGGCTACCTGGTGCCCGCGGGCACCACGTTGGTGACCCCTGATGTATACTGTTGAACAGGTTGGAAACTTGGGTGGCATTAAATGGAATAGTCCAAATATGATTCAGGTGCAGGAGTTGTGAAAGAGCTACATAAATAAAGATGTATTGTATTGTACTATATTTGACTTACAAAACTTTTCTCTTAACATGTTTAAATATTTTCAATGCGTGTTCTTTCAGTAATTTTTGTAAGCTGCTTTTGTTTTCTATCCGTTGCTTATGATTTTAATCGTGTTTTTAAATGATTCTAGGTGCTGTTTCTTTATTTGTGTGAAGCACATTATGTTGCCTTGTGTATGAAAGGTGCTACAGTATATAGATAAAGTCGAATTGCCTTCGCTGCCCTGCCTTTAGAGTCTTTTGAGTAATTTCTTTGCCGTGTTGCTCAGATAACATTTTAGTTTAGATTTCTTTAATGTTGATATGTCTTACCGCGAGGGATTTGGCAGACCCATTCCAGTTTGGCATCGCAGTGAAACGGTGTCGCGTGGAAAGATGTAGGAAGGAGATCGTGGAATAAAAATATGAGGAGATGCTTCATCGTTCTCTTCATTGTCTAATGAGGGGATACATTTTTTTTGCATTAATGTCATTGCAGCAAAAATACGAAGTTGAGATCACTACTTCTCCAACAAGAAGGAGATAACTCTATGGACTAAGACAAAACAAAATGTAAATCTATAAGCAGCTCAAGTTTTCTGATGTGAAACGAAAGTAAGGTTTCAACTAGCAGTTCGAATAATGCTAATATGTCGGGCCCAACTGATGAACTAGCTGGCCGATTTAATCGACGAATATTAGCTCTTTCAAAACAGACAAAAATTGTCCATTTTCTATTTAGGTATTTTTACATACAATAACACATCACAACATGAGATAAAGATAACGACATTCAAAGTTACCTTAAACGCAGTGCAGTCCCGACTGTACGCATCATCCTCCTGGAAGTCATGATGTAAAACATCCATAGTTACCTAAAGGACAGACATATCAAATAACATCATTGTTATTTTGTCATATTGGACACATCCTTACAGACATGCGTAATAGAATGAGCTCCCCAAAAAATACATTTAAAAAAAACTTTGATATTATATTTTTATGCAGTTCATGTATTAGATCCTATTAACTCATTCACTCCCAAAGACGTTTTTAAACGTCTTTTCAGACTTGGTCTAGAATTGGCTGGTACTGAATGAGTTAGGTGGCACAGTCCCAGTTGTTCCCAAATAGCAGAGTACACTGTGCATGGCTTTGAGTAATGTTGTATGCTTTGTTTACATGTGTTGCTGCTCCATATGTGGTAAGGTAGCAGTTGTTTGAAGGTTTATATTTACCGTAACACTGATGCTTTATTTTCGTTAGTGCGTCTTTGGCATTTGATGTTATTTATATATTTTTTGTTATCATTAAGCTACCCATAATTTGTTATATGATTTGGGTGAAAGTGTTGTGTATTTTATATGTTGGTTTTATGGTAAGCTTTAACTGGGAGTGGCGAAAAAAAGAAACAGCTTATAGCATGAGTGTGAGAGACTCTTTAAGGTTCCTCAAAGTGGGACTGATGTGATGCAGCTCCCATGTCTTGACCGCAGAAAACTGAGAACAGGCCCTTAAGTGTATTTTAATAAATGCAAAAGTGTCTTAAGTTAAAATGTATTTAAATTGTGTGGGAGGTGTGAAACTGCACAAATATATATACCGGTACCTGTATATACTGTCACCACTAACGTGACATAACAGAATATTAAGATTAAGGTTTTACTCACGGGACGGCCATCACTCCACTGCCAAGAGCGGTCGGCTGGGTTTCTTCTGTTCAGGCCGACCCAGAAGTAGCGATCATCGCTGCAGCAACAAGAACATTGGATGGCAATCCACCGGTTAGGACTAGCCCTGCCATTCAGGTGTATGCTTCATTTAGCATAAAATAGCTACAGTCTGTACCTGATGGTGTCTCTCATGATACCATGCAGCACTTTCATCTCATCCAGAGTGGTGAAACTGGGCAGGTTGGCTCCAAGGGCCTGACAAAACCTCTCGGCTTCCTCCCATGAACGTTTGCGACTGAGCCTCTCCTCGTGAAACACCTGATTCAGAAAAAAAAGAGACAAAGCACCGTGGGAATTAAAATGATGCATTCAGTTCATCTCTAATAAAGCTGTACAAAGTTTTTTATTTATTTTTTTTGTGCTGTGGCAAGCTGTTATAGCATTTACTCCATATCCCTGATCTCCAGGTTATCCAGTTTTAAGACAGTCATTCTACTAGCATGTGCCCTTATTCATTCTATGAGAGTGTTGAATTATGTTCAGGAAAAGTGGTACATTTGTTCAAGTGAAAGGATAGTGAATAAATGCTCATTTACAGGGATTCCATATTGTTGATACCCAGCTATACACGCATCTTTGACATCCTAGTAGGACAAATACATGTTACTAGTGAGGCAATTCTATTCGTGGACATGTTGGCGCTAGTAGTTGGAAAAACATTACAAGTAAGGTCGTTTTTCTACTCGTTCTAGCAAGTTGTGCTACTCGTACAGTGAATTGTCTTACTGGTGAATAAAAGGTGAATGATATTGCGAATGATGTACATCTCCTTGGCAAAAAAACTCAGTCACTCACTTACCTTGTAGCAGTATTTGGAGTCCGGTACGGATACCCATCCATCTGGGCATGGCAAGGTTAGGTCTGGTTCAGGTTCTGGTGGTATAACTGGGCTGAGGTCTGTCCTACAAATGGTGCCAGCCTTAAAGAGCGTACAGTTTTTCACCTGCCACTTTCCCAGGCCGTTTGAGGTGGCGACCACAGCACAACCTCCATCGTGCGCTGAAAGAAAAAAGGATAATCGAGTAGAACTTTTGAATACTGTATAACACTTTCTTGAAGTAGGTTTTGAGTAACACAAATGGATGAACAGGCAGGCCCAAAATCATTACCTCATTGCCAAAGGCATCAACAAGGGAGTAGGAAGATATTTTCATTTTTCTTAGACCTCCCAAAATTTAACCCAAGTTGATGTGTTGCTTATGTGTATGGGTGTGCACGTGCATTTATGCGTGTGTGTTATTTTGAAGGCGGCCCGGTAGTCCAGTGGTTAGCACGTCGACTTCACAGTGCAGAGCTACCGGGTTCGATTCCAGCTCCGGCCTCCCTGTGTGGAGTTTGCATGTTCTCCCCGGGCTTGCGTGGGTTTTCTCCGGGTGCTCCGGTTTCCTCCCACATTCCAAAAACATGCATGGCAGGCGGATTGAACACTCTAAATTGTCCCTAGGTGTGAGTGTGAGTGCGCATGGTTGTTCGTCTCTGTGTGCCCTGCGATTGGCTGGCAACCAATTCAGGGTGTCCCCCGCCTACTGCCCGATGACAGCTGGGATAGGCTCCAGCACCCCCCGCGACCCTTGTGAGGATGAAGCGGTTCGGAAGATGAATGAATGAATGAATGTTATTTTGAATATATCATAAAGTTGATTGTGATCAAGTTCAATGTGGAGTTTGAATCAACAATTGTGGACAGAGGGGGATGAAATAGGTGAAACATATATTATTCTCATTAACATGAAGGTAATTTCTGAACATACGAGCCTTGTGACTCATTAGTCCATCCTGCTGCATGTGACTCTATTGCCTTTCAACGGACCAATAATTCATTGTTACATTTTTATAAAGAGCAGAATTACAAACCTGGTTCAAAAGAGCCCCAATTGGTGTATGTAACTTGAACTTGGGAATCATCCTGGCCATGCCATTGATACTCTCCTGTGCTCTTAACATCCTGCAGCCCAATCCAGAAATACTGAGGCGTATTACTAATATAATCTCCAAGCAAACGGCTGATGAAGGCCTGCTCAAACCTAGAGAAAATAAATAAAATTGACTGTTCAGACATCTGACATAGACAATTCCACAGCTTTCACTGACGTTTTAGCTTTTGGCAGTTTGTTCGTTTGGCCATATCAGTACTGGTATACAGTAGTACTGCTATAGTACCAAAGTCAGAAGTGTTTCTTGGTGCCAGCCAAGTCGCAAGGTGAACCAACTCCTACCTGTTTCTTATAGTGATGTGACAGCGGTCTTTGAAAGACACTTGTGTGGTGTTCACTCGATAACAGGAGTTGCCGTGTCTCCTCCAGCCCTAAATATCAACAGCAGTGATATGTTGGCAAACTTTCATATTATTGCAGAAACATAGTCTAAAAACTGTGACATCAACAACATAATTCTGTCCGGACAGAAGCTTGACTCCTCATAACATGGACATACACAGTACGGCATCCCCAGTGGCTCCCTCACAACCGTTCGGGGAAGAGAGTCCCGCTTGTGTGTGAGCCTGTGCCCGACTAAGCTATTACTGCTACGTACATTATGAAGTATCGAAGTATTGATTAGCAAAATTGCTCCTCTGAGAAAATAGTGATTTTCAGACTTGTTAATGTAAGCAATTTTAAACTGAAAAGAAAAATATTTGCACAGTTGGAAATGGAAGTTGCAAATCCAACTGGAACTCATTTGCTGCCATCAACACAATTCGGTAACAAGGATTTTGTACGCGACTCCGACCTCTACTGTTCTTGGTCTCAGTTTTTGTAAAATCGATTTCCACAATTAATGTGACTTATAGTCGAGTGCAATTTATATTTATTTTTAATCTATGATGCATGACTGGAGCAATTTATACTCCACAGCAATTAAGTCCAAAAAATACGGTAAGTGCTTTAGCTTGGATGCCAGTTGATCTGCATGGAAGTAATCATTGCCATGTAAATAACCAAGAAATAAATCCATCAGATTTTATTGACGTTATAAAACTTGAATTTACTGCCTTGCAAATTGACGAAAAATACATTTAAGTCCAATCTAGTTTTCAGTGCCTCAAGTATACTAGAAATAAGAGCCCAAATTGTGAATGCGTTTCACACTTTGAAATTCGGTATGCAGGCCGTACTCACATCTTCAAAGCGGCAGCCGGCCGTCCCCGATGATTCGTTGACTTCTCCTTTTGTCTGACACATGAAAGCTTGTTTCTCAGAACAGCGGCCAAGCTGCCAATCTTGAGACTTTGGGGAGACATAAAGAGTTTTAATTTTGTGGCAAGTAGTAAAGTACAGCTCCGGTTTCCTCCCACATTCCAAAAACATGCTTGGCAGGCTGATTGAACACTCTAAATTGTCCCTAGGTGTGGGTGCGGGCGTGCATGGTTGTTTGTCTCTGTGTGCCCTGCGATTGGCTGGCAACCAATTCAGGGTGT
>CAAKHF010006572.1:0-39417 GCA_901007745.1 Hippocampus kuda | reverse complement strand
CCCCCCCACGGACCCCCTTCCCCCCATGTGCTGCTGTTCTGTGTGGATGTGGACACACACAAACACACACACACACACACATAGATAGATAGATGCAGCACGGTGAACAACTGTTTTGCATGTCAGCCTCACAGTAGAAAGGTCACGGGTTCGAAACCGGCCCCGGCCTTCCTGTGTGGAGTTTGCATGCTGTTCCCGTGCCTGTGCAGGTTTTCTCCACGCACTCCGCTTTCCTCCCACATTCCAAGGTTTGATTGAATGCTCAAAATCATAGGTGTCTAACGCAAGGCCCGGGGGCCAGATCCGGTCCACCACGTCATTTTATGTGGCTGGCGAAAGCAAATCATGTGCGTCAACTTCCATGATCCTCGCTATAATCTGTACCGAAATGCCAATTTGTCATGTGTGATGAATCACATTGAGATTTTGGAATAATTTTGTTACCCTGTTTAGACTCAAACAATAATTGAACAACCAACCAAAAAAATAGTTTTTTTTTTTTTATTTTCAAAAGGAGTAATCTAACAATTTGTTTGTGTATAAGTACCGGTAATAATACGATGTGATGATGAAACATTTACTCGATTTCACTCTCACAACGGCCCGCCGAGGTAAGACATTAACTCCAATCTATTCATCAAGTATTTCGTGCATAATCTTTTTTTTGTTTTCAGTTTTGCATTAGTTTTCGTTGATTAAAATAACCCTGAATGCCATTAACTGTGTACTACCACCACCAAAAGCCATACCGTGGGTCACGCACAGGGACGTTTGCCATTTGTCTTCGACATTTTGTCCAATTCCGACCAAATTTCAATCACGACAAATGGGCGAGACTAAATTGCAAAACATTTGAATTTGGGCCAATGCGTGTGGCCTGATCACAATGGCAAAAATGTGATGATCCACCAAATTTAGCAGGTGTGTTCATCACGGTGAAGGTTTTAACTTTTCTTTGTGGTCGATTGATCATCACGCAGGTATTAACCACGGTCCCGTGATCGCTGGCGTGATCGGTGCCAGGAAGCCTCAATACGACATCTGGGGCAACACGGTCAACGTGGCCAGCAGGATGGAGAGCACCGGCGAGCTGGGAAAGATACAAGTATGTCCGAGCTTGGAATTTTGGCAGGCAAAGAAAAGTTGACCTCACGCTTAGCTCAAGTGTCAAGCCAACCAAAAAAAGTGAGTGAATCGTGTGCGCGTTTGACCTGCAGGTGACGGCGGAGACGTCGGACGTGCTTCACAAGCTGGGCTACTCATGCGAGTGCCGCGGCTTCATCAGCGTTAAAGGCAAAGGCGAGCTCAAGACCTTCTTTGTGTGTACGGACTCAAGCAAGCAGCAAGGAATGGGCCTCAGCTGAGATCGGGAGGTCACGCTGCAAAAAGATGCAACACTCGCTCGGACGCGCGAGGCAAGTGTTTGCGCGCCCCCTCCTCCCGCAGCACAAGGAGTGACTGTAATACAGCTGTGGGCCGATGGTGGTGCTGCAAATACAGGAAATTGTGTCTCACTGCGCTGGATGAGCTCAAGATGGGTTATATTTCAAATTAACTGGAAATTGGGGTATGGTCAGTACAAACATAAACATCCGACTATCTGTGCGCTTCCCGGCATGGGTTCTTCATGGATTTTGGTGCATCCTTTTGTGATAAACATCCATGCTGGATTTTATCATTTGCTGACACGATGACGATGGGGACATAACTGAGTTGTCGTTCAATTCTGGGAAAAGGTCTTTGAGACGTCCGTGCGACTTTTTTTTTTTTTGTCATGCCCACCCAAAATTTGTGTAGATCAGTACAACTTATGTTGTGGGGCTGATTTGGGGGACTCATATTGTGGACCACCAAAATTCCACACATTTACAGAATATATGCACTTGTTAACTTGTCTTACGGCCTTTGGAGGACAAGATCGGGAAAAACGGCCTGTAACTTTTGTACTTAATGACCATGAAAGAAAATCTCGTGTACTAAACCCTTTTTATGTAGACTTTTTGTGTCCGATAAAACAACGGATTCTGTTTGTGGATCATTTTGTCGGCTTTGTTACTGTGTAATGAGCAAGACACACGTGCTGTGGTTCGGCAGGTCATGTTTTGTGTATTTTTAATGGGACAATCTGTATAGCTGTGTCGTCGACAAGCATGATGTCATGTCCGGTGTGTTGTTGTCATGCCTGCTTTTTGCTTATGTGTGAGGCATTTCTCCTCTCAAGGAGCAATTCTGGAGCATTCATCTCGTGGCCTTATTCCACCAACCATCGTGTCTGTAAGTGTGTGGATATTATGATTAACACTGTTATATAGTTGACCTTTTCTTGCTTTTGAACAAAATGTTCGAAATAAATTATTCACAAGGGGTCTGAAGTTTGTGAATTAAAAATAAGTTTATTGAATGTGACACAATGAGGATTTTTTTTTTGTACAAAAAAAAAAAGTTTTAAGTTACTCAACGGCTGTGATGGGCAGTGCATCCTGACTGCTTGGCGTGGTGTCCATGGGTTCAGCCATCTCGTGCACTGAAATGAACGAACAGGGACATTACGTGAGGTTCAAAACAATGCTGGTTACGCCGGTCAACAGCAAATTTTAAGTAGAGATGGATTTATGTGTCGCTTAAATGTGTTTTTGATGCCACTTTCAAAAATGTCTTTTTTTCTCGAGCACATGAAGGTTTCTGTGATATTTGTTTTGACATTTGACCATAAAAGCTTGCACAAGACGAAGGTCTTCACCCGTGGTGAGGTCGATGAGGTGCTCGGGAGGGAGCACGATGCCCATGGCCTTCCTGATGGCCCAAATGCTGCTGATGTCACGCGGGGCCACTCGGCCCGTCAACTCAGCCAGGTTGCCCATCACCTTCTCGGCTGCAGACAGACAAAAACATGACATTTTATGGTTTGAGAAAAAAAACAATTGTACAGTAAGACTTTTCTGTATGTGGAAAAAGTTGTGGCTTGTAGTCCAGAAATTACGCTACTAATAATATACAAGGATTATTATGATTTTTTTTTTTTTACCCAGCTCCAGCTCCTTAGCGTTGGGCGCATGCAGGCAAATCATGTTGGGCGGCTGTCTGGCACTCAGACGTTCCCTCTGCGCCTCGTGCAGTTCCCGCAGGAGCCGCGTGGTCTCGTCCAGTTTCCGCTGCACGTCTGCTGCCACGACAACACAAATGCACGCAATCAATGTTATTGATCCTCAATGAGGCACATCTGGTTCTCTTTGATTCATGTCTCTTGTGTTGAAGGTTTTTTTTTTTTGTGTGTGTGTATACCTCCAGAGAGCTCCTCAGCAGCAAGAGGCTCCGTTTTATTGCAGCACGAAGCGTCAGGTCGGAGTGGCTAAAGTAGGAAAAATAAGCAATCCATGTGGGACAACTGAGGAAACGTGAAGGTACTAATGATACACGCGCAAGTCTGCCATTTTAGTCGGAGGCAACCATGTTAGTTAACATTTCTGCCAGTAAGGACAGTCTCTTAATGCCTTTGTTTTATGTCTAGTCATAAATCGTTGCCACCAGGCTTCGCCCACATGCGATGACAAAAATGGTTTCATATATTAGCATCGTCCATCTGGCTAATACTCGTGTTTCACTTTTGGTAGCATTTGAACAAAATCGCTACGATTTGTTTTTTAAAGGGCCTCTACAAACGGCCCATAAAACGGCATAAAATGAGACTTCATGTGCTTTTTCAGACACCACTTCTTCAGACCTGTCTTGTAAGCTGTGACGACTCGTCATCAGGCCCCGCAACTCCGCCTTTTCAGTTTGAAGTGGCCATTTCGATTATTTCTAGCGATTGCTCAAGGTAGGGCTGCAGCTATCAAATATTTCCCTATTTGAGTACCCATCCCAATGTAAATACTATTAAAGATAAAATTTTGAATATACAAGATTTGAACTTTATATGAGTCAAATGGGTGGAGTGACGGCAAATTGTAATTATTCTTTTCTATTCTTCAATGCATGCAAACTTGGACCACTCCTACTATGAGGCACAGGGAGTCAGCCATTTTAGTCAAGAAGGGGCCATTTTGGACATTTTTTGGGGGTCCTTAAATAAGGAATTTAGAGAAAATTTGTTTTGTCGCCAAATTTAAACCACAGATACTAGACTAATGTTTGACACTGTGGTATAAATATTTGAGTTTGTTCAGTATGGCAGCAAAATTTGATGACTGGCTATAAACCTGACGACGGCAGCCCCCTTTTGAAGAGATTTCACAGGCAACCCTGCTTGCAGAAATGTATACGTGGCATAAGCTGTCACTGGCGAGCTGAGAGGATGAGAGTTAACTGGAGGGAGGCCAAGAATGGCAAACAATACAGACTAAGTGTGTGCGCGCTGTCAGTGGCCAGTCAGCAGGCGGCAAATGAAAACACAAAATTCCCCTCCAGGGTCTCGGCTGGCTGTGTTTTGAAGATGTTTCCATTTGGATCACAGTGAGCGGCCGCCATGTTGACACAGCTGCTCGGTAGAACATGCGCTTTGACTTCCAAGCATGACATGCGGGTGAGGCTCTGCTCTTTTTTTTCCCCTCTCCACTTTCACTGACATTTTGCACTGGAATGTGAGAGGTGGCAAACAGGCGCGTGGACCCTCTGAATCCAAAAACACTTGACTCACCTCTGCGTCAGCTTTTTCCTCTTGGGAAGGCTCCTCCACCTGCCGGGCACACGCAAATACAATCAAGTTCCTGTTGTGAGATGCTAAATAGGACACAGTGTTTAAAAGAAACAGAGGCAAAGGCTTACTGGTTCGGTCTCCTTCAGCTTTTTCGAATGCTCGCCATTAGTCATGGCGTCCAGAAGATTGTCGGCCATTTTGTACACATACTCATCTGACTTGGACAAGAACTCCGACAAGCTGCTGACCACACGTGTTGATCCCATTTATTATTTATTATAATAGCTATTGAATAAAGATGGCAGTAAATCACGTACGTGCAAGTCATCAGTAGGTAGGTCAACGAGTCTAAACTTTCAAGATTGATGCAAGGCCCTAGTTAGCTCGGTCCAAATTGAGCAAGTCGAGTCAAGTCATTTCTTGTGTGAGGCAAGTAATACGACGATAGTCAAGTCATACAATCTCACTCGGTCACACAAACACTTTGTGCTCATTATTATCAAGAAGGTTCACGTCACGGTACTCGACTCAAATGCTTCTGCTACGGAAGCACAAACTGACCTGTCTGAGCCCTGCAGGCTGGACTCGTCCCCGTAGAGGCTGTAGATGAGGTCCGAGTCATCCTTACTTACATTGGAGAAGCTGGAGTCGTAGGCGGGCGCGTATGATGTGAACGGCCCGTAGCTCATGTAGGATACTGAGAAGCGGACAAGATGGTTTTGTGTCAGTGTCAGTGAAGAATTAATTTAAGAGTATAGTTTGGGGGGGGGGGGGTACCTGGGGTGATGCGGTTCCTCTTGTCCTCCCGGAAGCCCTGGAGGCAGTTGACGCCGCTTTGCAAGCGGGTGGACATCATGCCGAGCTTGACGCTGCAGTATCCCGCCTCTGTGGAAGCGATCACATGAAAGGGGTTCGAAGTTAAAGGCAAAGGCAGAGAAATTCTGAATGATTTGTTTCGGCTCTGATGCGACACTTTTGCTGTTTTGTGTGTCCACGAATGCCGGAAATGGAGGGAAGAAGGGGTGGTTTCCCTATTTACGGTATTTAATTTTAAGCACCTGACAGACCCTTCTCCCACGCGGATGTGTTGAAAGCAATTATTGTTGTTAGACTTTTTTTTTCCATTACATTGCAGCAGAGCCTGTCACTGACACAGCTGAATATCCGACTCAGAATGTAAAGTTGTGGCAATATTCCACTTTTGCTGCTTTTCTGTATGTGAGCTCTGTCTGGACCGTGATTTAAACATCCTAGATGTCTTGCAAATATGCCCTCTATTGGTTTTAAGCATCTTATGCACGACAGCAAAGGAGTTTGACTGGATGCTTGTCTTAGGTGTTTTGAAATGCTATAGTATCACGGCCGTTGTTTTTAAGGAGTTTACCTCCTGCTGACGGATCAGCTGGGTTGACAAAAGCTAGAGTTGTGGAGCCATCAGACTGCCTCTGCCTGCTAAACTCCAACTATGGGAGAAATAAAAAAAATGGATACAGACCTCGATCGAGGCATTCATTGCATTTTGTCAGACACGTTTGCTCACGTCGCACTGCAGCACTCGGTTGGACAGTTTCCCCCCAGACTCCTCGATGACCTTGCGGATTTCCTCAAGCTCTTTCTCAGCCTCTTCTTCCTTGGCGTCCTTGTCTGGTCTGCCCGTAAATGAAAGGCGACAAAAGAGGCTTTGGTTTGCTGTGCTACTTTTCAGTCTGCTCAGAGTACAATGTGAATCTTTAGGACTTCTTTTGTGGTTGCAAAACACTTAAAATATAAATATAATATTTACAAGCAGAATGCTAGCTTGCGAACGTCGAGCATGCTCGCCCCCACCCGTATTGTATTCTATTTCTACGGGACAATTTGTATGGGAGCAACCTGTATTAGATGACACGGGTGTCGGCAGGTTGCTAGCATTTTAGCTGTGAACAAACTAATAGTATGTTGGCATTTGGCTGTCGACATCATTCCACTTCTGAAGTGTGCGCCTGTAATTCCCGTTCCTGCAGCGGTGGTAAATGACTTAAGAATTCAGTGAAACGTGGTGGGAAAGATGTTTCTGCACACCTGCCGGTTTGATACTTGGCGTCACATGTGTTTTTGGTAGTCAGCAGAACGACAAAGACGCACACAAAGACGTCACAGAACGAGACCGGACACGCTGAAAAGACATTCCTGGCGTTCTCTGTCTGCGGCCTCGCGCAACAAGCGTTTAAAGGGGGGAATCAGAGCTAATAAAAAAATAACATTCCGGCAGATAATGAGTGTTGTAAGATAGAGGGTCAGAGAAAAGTGGTCGGAAGAGGTTGAAGGGAAGGAACCTGGGCGTGCCGGGGGTCTGCGAGCGCTCGCTGCCTTCGGTGCTGGCTTCTCTTTTGGTCACCAGGCAGGTCAGCCCTTGAGCCTGGCACTTCCGGGTGGCCTTGTCAGATGGCTCCAGACCGGACATGAACTCAATGCTCTGCTTCAGGCTCTCCAGACGCTCCTGTAGGTGGAGGAATGGCGTAAAACATGGAAAGCGTTCTGCTGCCCCAGTGTGGTGGATCTCATTTGTGTACCTTACTGAGGATTTTCATGCCTGAGTGCAGCAGCTTCCGAGCGGCTTTGTGGTAGATGGTTTCAGGCTTGTTGTACGCCATGGCGTTTTCGCACATTGTCCTAAAGTCAATCTGCAACATTGAAGTCAATGACAACATTGACAACTGGAGAATGCAATTTTGGTATAAATTGCAAAGCTGAACTAAAATCCTGTGCAATTCATTTAAGTTACCGTATGTATTTATTTGAAACATGAGACTGAAAAAAAGAGCTTTGTTTAAATAACTGAGGCACATCTTTACAATTTATCTATTCATGTGGAAATGCTGTCATGGAAAGTGTTTCTACACTAAAAATATTGGGAGTTAGAAAAATACTTCCCAAGATGAGCTGTATGAGCTAAGGAGGTTTGAACCAGTTGAAAAAGGTGAAAGGTGAAGGTAAAGAAATATGTCTACTTTTCTTTTGGAATGTTGTCAGGTGGTAATTTTGGGGATGTGAAAAATGCTATCCAAGATGTCCTGAATTTAGTGAAAATTTTGAAGTTGGAATGGTTTTGAATCGGTAGAGTATTGTGGAAGGATGAGTGAAATTATTCAAATGTCCCCCCTATCATTTTTATGGGGTTTATTTCCATGAAAAAAAAAATGAAGAGTTGTGGTAAAAGTAGGAAATTTGAGAATGTTGAAAAATGGTTACCATGCTGTCCTGAACTTTAACTGTCCTGAATTTTGTTAACTTTTTGATGTTTGGAGGGGGGGGGGCATGACAGGAATAAAAATTTAAAAAACACAATTTTGAATAAATTTTAAAAAAAACTGTAAAGCTGTCGTTTCAGCGTGTTATAGTGAACTCTCGTTTATCACGGGTGTTACGTTCCCGCAAGAGTGTCGCAGTTAGTGTAACTGCTCGTTGAAGGTTTTCTTCCGAGTTTAGAAAGACTTGACGAGTCGACCAATGTTCAACAGCCTTTAATGTCCACACATCCATTGCTGATGAACACCATTTTTGAGTTAATCAACATGAACCACTTCCTGCCACTCAATGCAACTCTCAATTGTAACAGCAGGGGGCACAATAACCTAAGTAAATGTGGAGTCTGTCATTTTACCATCATGTAAAAGGGTCCATTATTTTAATATTACCATGAACTTGTGCATACTTAACAAATGCTACTACCTTGAGCTCATCCAAGGAAGTGTAGTCTTGTTTCTTGACTTTGTCTTTCATGGTGCTGAAGTCCATGGGCTGCTTGATGACGGCCGAGTAGCCCGGAGCGATCAGGTCTGTCACGGGGAAGGTGAAAAACGCACTCGGGTCTTTCCTGTCCATGACAAAAATCACATGACATAATTAATACATATATTAGAATAGTGGTTACTTTGACTTAACTCATTCTGTGACCAATCTCACTCGTATATTCCCCACGAAATTAATTAAAACGCCATTAATCCATTCCATACAGTACAACAAAAAGAACACCAAAATGCTGTGATGAGACCGCCATTACACCGGCTTGTGGGGGATCGATAAGGTTTGAGTTGTCAATACCGCTCATACCACTAAGATTGATTCTCAAACTTAAACACGGATACATTTGATACTTGATTCTCAAACTTAAACACAGATACATTTGATACTTTAGTTATTTGACGTACTATGTCTGCAGAATCTTATAGGTAAGCAGTGCCGCTATCAAGTAATACTCACACAGGTAGCACACAATTTCCCTGCAGCAAAAGACAGTTAATACAATGCTTGCATATGGCTGCACAAAGCAAAATAATTGACCAGGCAACAACACAAAACGTGAAAAACTGCCAATTTTGGGCACCTGAAGGTTAAAATACTGCTGTAGTTGTGAGCAATAACCATCGGAGCGTGTCGACAAAATGGTGGCATACCTTTGAAGTTGTCTGATGAGCTGGTTTGCTGCTTCCTGTAGGGGTGTTTGTTCTTTCTCTGCTGAAGATGTCATTAACAAAATAAAATAAATAATAATAATAATAATAAGATAATGAACTGTAAAGACTGATGCTTGTTTTAAGGTACCTTCCAGTTTATCCAGCTCTGATCGGATGGGAGTCCTGCAGTTTTCCCGTTCGTCTTCTCCATCCCCATCGTGGCCCTTCTTCTTTTTGATCACCTACCAGCACAACCCCAATTAAACCCCAGTTAAAAAAAAAAAAATCACCAAGAAAACGGATGCTTCATTACCTTTTTCTTCCCTTTGTCACTTTCAGGTGTGCCACAGTTCCTCTCTTTGTCCTTCTTTTTCTTCTTCTTCTTGTCTTTGGCCTTATCACAGTCCGGCGACTGGTCATCGTAAAAAGTGTCCCGACTGGAGCTCCCCGTGGTCACCTCATTGCCAGACACCTTTAAAACCAGCTTGAGCGGTCTCTCTGCATATTCTGCACAAACAACAATGGGAGACAGGCAAGTGCTGGATGATAAGGCCTTCAAATAAAACCTCTGTTTTTTTCTTCTACAAATGACATTACTGGAAAAAAAGCTTTGGTAAACTTTCTTCTTTCTGGGTTTGGTTTATTCCTCCAGATAGCATAGAAGCTGCAAAACTTGTATTTTTTTTTAATCAGAATGAACTTGGATAGACTCCATTAAAAATGTCTTGATTTCTCGTGGGCAACATTCCTTTTGTGAACAAATGTAAAGAAAGTGAAATGTTAAATCAACAAATTTAACGTGATAAAATGTAGACGTATGCAGCTGAGTGAGGCGATTTTTAAAAATTCATTTTAAGACGCATTTTGCGTTTTTAAATTAAGCGTCACATGAGTAGGCCGAAAAGTCGAAGCAAGATTGCTCTTAATGTTAATGTTAAATAAAATGCGTCATGTCGGCTATACTACGTCATAAGTGAGCTTGACAATAATAAATGATCCTAATTATACGTCTGACTGGACTGTTTAACAGCTCACTATTCAAGTAGACTTACCTCACCTGACTTAAGATACACTTGAGCAACATACGATGTTATATCATAAAATAGAAACGCGGCGGTTACCAGGCAACGACAACCATAGCCCCGCAAACGCTGGACAGACAACGGCAAAAGCCCAGAGAGACACGCTAACTAGCTATCTGGCAAACTAAGAGCAAAACCCATTGAAATGCTGACGCTCAGTTATCTGGTAGTGACAACGTTCTAGGCAATGACAGCTACAAACGTGTAATTACCGTAAAGGGAACAATAATATACACACCGGGAAGTTTTGATCTAAAATTCATATTTTCAACATTCAGTTTAGGATAATCACATATTTGTGGTTATTAGTTTAGGTTATGATATTAGCATCGAAGCTAAGTTCTCGGTGAAATATATGACCGTTCCTTCGCGCCTGACCATCAAGTATTGAAACGAAAACGACTAAGAAAAATAGTCCCTTGAGTTGCGAGGAGTTAAATATATACATAGATCAAATACCTTCATATGCATGTTTGTCCGACTTGTGTTTCTTGTGTTTCTTTCCCATTGTTTGTATTTTGTTCAGGCAGTACCGTCGCTAGGGGCGACTTTGGTCTGTCTCATAGTAGACCGGAAGCTCTGCAGAAGTGCATCCTCGGTCGCCACTTAGTGGCGAGGCGGAGGTAATGGCGCTTGGAGGTTACTTATTTTCTCGCCACCAGGGAGCGGAATGACGCTACAAAATCCTACTTGTGTTTTCCATCAACTACGCGTGCCCCCGGGAGCTTCAAAAGTTGAGGTAGGCTCCGTCCTGATGTCGTGTAACTCCAACCTTTGTCCCAAACCCCAACAGCATAAACTAAACCCTAACCTTTAATCACACAACCTAACTTCTACCATCAACTGTAATTCCTTACATTAAACACTAACTCAAGCCCATACACCCAAGTCCCACTGCACACAGAGCAACACGGCCGAATGCTAATGAAATCGGGCAAAACGTACAGTCGACAACTTAGATCTGCACACCAGGCGATTGACCCTCACACACATAAACAACTCACCTTCAACCATTGTCGTTCTTATTGGGAAACCACAATTTAAATCACCACCTGGGGCAATTCTAAGGTCAAGTGGTTTTAAGCGTTGCTGAGGTCCCGACCGGACAAGATTCACTGTTTTGAACATGTAAAATCAATTCCCACATTCACGAAAAAGAAGCTGTTAAGGTTTTTTTTTTTTTTTTTTTTACAATGGACAACTATTTAATTTGTACATCAGTTGAGCATCAAATTAGTGTCTCATCACATACACTGTCAAATCAAGACTCGCATGGATAGAATAAAACTTTTGATTAGCTGTCTACAGTTGTGACTGATGCTCAACCTCGCCTTCAAAACTCAGCATGTAGAAAGAAAATGCTTTAGAGTCGCTGTGTACAGCAGTGATTGATGTGCAACTTTCACGTCAAGACTCATGCATTTCAAAGAAAACAGCTTCTGAATATCTGTCCACCCCAGTGATAGATGTGCAACTTTAGCTATCCATTGTAGTCTAGGCAAGTTTATTTATACAGCCCTTAATCACAGACTCCCAATGCGCAAGCATTTTTTTCCCAGAAAGCCCTTCCCGAACTCTACAACATGGCCAAAGCCAAATTACTGTTGGTCCAGATTGAATTTGCTGAAAAAGCTAATTGTTGCTGTTGTTATTGTTGTTGTTTTTAATTGACCCGCTAGTTCTGAAATCATAGAAAACCACAAAGGATTTTATATATTAGTAAATATAAGAGACTGAGGATCAATTTTTTTTTATTTCAATGAATAGATAAAGACAAATTATTTTTTAAATGACGTAGCCACAAAGTGAGGAAAAAACAAATCCTGAACGAGGTCCAAAGAGATGGTGAGAATCATAAAAATCATTAATATCATGATATTTACTATATCAATGCCAAACTCGAACAATAACACTTGTGCATACAAATACCGTAAAAGAAAACTGAGAATCAGGCACACAGAATAAAATGAGTTAAAAAAAAAAAAAGGAAGATGAATCATAAAACAAGTCATTGTGGTGGGCAGAGCTTTAAACACAAATGTGTTGGTTTTTCAGTCGGGATAAAAGGAACATTCATCACTTGATTCCTTCAAAGGACAAGAAGCCAAACAAGCAAGCCTACCTGATGTTTTCTTTTTTTTAAATTTTATATTGTTTTGTGTGTGCGTGTGCGTGTGTGTGTGTGTGTGTGTGTGTGTGTGTGTGTGTGTGTGTGTGTGTATGTGTGTGCGTGCGTGCGTGCGTGTGCGCATGTTTATGTGGCTCTGATGCAGCATCACATTACACAAGCCCTTTGAAGACACTCATTGCTGTGGCCTCAGACGGGGCCTACGCCATCTGTCAGGGCTGATGGCAAAAAGCAGCGTGACGGGGGCTTCCACCTCCGCTGCTCGCTTTTGTCCAGGCACACCTTTTGTAATGCCATTCCTCCACGCCACAGGCCCAGTACAATAATGGCTGCTGGTAATTGAGCTTTACTCGCCGGCCGGGCATTGCTCGGCTCAAACCAGACAATTATCGTCATCCCGTCGCGTATATGTCCCGTTTCCTCCCGTATTGGAATTTCAGAATCACGTGGCTCCTTTTATTTTGACCAGCAGGGAAGATGTTAGTGCTTGCGGGCTCACAGCAGACTGTTTTGTTTAGTTGTCGAAAGAAGTTAGCAGAATGAAGTTGTAACATGACGAATAAGTTCTGTCGTAAAGTGAGGAAGACAAAAATAATATGACAAATTTAAAGCCACAAAATTAATCGAACTATAGTGTGGCGCGCTTACTGATAATCAGTGCATTTTGAGATTGATTCGACCCTTATGCAAAGGTCCAATTGTCTCCAAAGATTACTTTGAGATATTATCCTATGGTGTGGGGTGTGTTCAGAGTCTTTTTCCCCCACCCTATATGCTCAGAAAACACTTGAGGCCGACAATCGTAAATGTCCATCCGTCCATCCATCCATCCGTTTTCTCATCTGCTTATCCTCACACGGGACGCGTGCCTACTAGGTAGCTGTCTTCGGGCAGTAGGCGGGGTGCACCCTGAACTGGTTGCCAACCAATCGCAAGATAATCGTAAATGTTAAACCTGTTCAACATTTACGATTGCATATCCATTAGTATCTATCGAAGACCGATTTGTTTTCAGTGTATTTCAGATTGACAAGGATGCAAGAAAGGAGCCACAAAACGATTCACAGATTTTGAAAAAAAGGAAGATTTATTGAGTATTCAGAGATTAAAAAAAAAGTATACAAAAAAATCATTACTAAAGATTGGGATTGTTTCTTTGAAGGAACATAGCAGCGGGGGTCTACTCCTCGCTCCAAAGCCTGCTGAAGTGGGTGATTTTTTATTTTTTTTAAACAGACAGCAGGTTTGGACCCCTTACTTTTTTTCACTAAGGCTTTCTTCTGCTCTCGAATCAACTTTTCAAACGTGAAAGGATCTGACGCACCGTCGACACTGCGCTCGCTCGCTCGCCCGCTTTGAACGCACCCCCGTCCCCAAGACCCCCATCTGTCTTCAGATGCTCGGGAGGAGAATCGAGGCTGTGATCGTCAGAGATCCTTGGTCTTAACGCACACACACTTTTCTTGTATTGCTCACACACACACACACACACACACACACACACACACACAGCATCTCCCTGTTGTGTATGACATGACACCCGCCTCCTTTTAAGGAACCCTCAGTGATAATTGAGTCTCCAGAAACGGAATAATACATTACAAAAAGTAGAGCATGATGTCGTATATATACAACATGATAAAAGTGAAATATACATAACAGTGATTGAATGAGAGAGTGCACACACGTGCAGACAAAACCTAAATAAGGATGCCTAACAATGACAACCAGGCATATGCCTCTCATTTTGTTTTCTTGTGACATCGCGATATTATTACAGGACTAACAACAAAATTATTTAATTTCCAGAATGTAAATCACACTTTTCGTCAATAGCTTGGATGGTCCTGCGATTTATATTCAGATGTGACTTGTATGCACCAGAATTAGAGCTCGGACTGGCGCTCAAAACCCTTGTGCTCGATTCGCATTGACAGTAGCAAACAAGTTCTGGTTGGATTCAAAATTTCTGCTTCTGAGTACGGACATTTTTTTTCTTTTTATCTTAATTGGCTTACTTGAATCCCAAAGCACATTGTGTCCACTGGTAGAATATGGGTCGGTTATTGTGCCTTTTGGTGCTCTAAATACTTTATTGTAAATCCTTGCCAGGGTGGAAACCGCATGCTAAACTTACGATTTGTCACGCATTAGTGGCCATGACTACTACTACTACTATAATTTCTTCTTCTACTTTGTTTTGGCAATTGGCAAAGCTTTTGGTCCATTGCGGACACTTCTTATTAGCTTGCTCCCTGGAACCCTCTGATGGATGAAACTATTAATTAAATTGTGACATTCATTCATTCATTCATCTTCCGAACCGCTTCATCCTCACAAGGGTCGCGGGGGGTGCTGGAGCCTATCCCAGCTGTCTTCGGGCAGTAGGCAGGGGACACCCTGAATTGGTTGCCAGTCAATCGCAGGTAAATTGTGACATTTTCTTTCATTATTATATGATGGTATTGCAAGGGCTTTTTTTCTTGATTTTTTTGTCTTTTAATATCACAATATTTTTCCTTTTTTTCACCTAATGTCGTGACATGCTTTTAAAGATTACCCTATTTTCTCAGTGTTTTTTATTTTTTGTGAAATTATGGCTTTTTGTTGTAAAACTGAAATTAATTATTATTAATTATTCTTGTTTTTAAATCCATCAGGTTTTTTTTTGCACTTTTATGTAACTTTTCTTTTTACCTCCTTCATTCAATCCTTGAGCAATGTGGGTGTGGTGGGTAGTTTGAATTCTTGTCGTACAGTATACAGTTATACATATATTGTGCGCACTGTTAGCAGACGTGCACCACCACTAATGTTGACAGGCCTCCACAGTCTACTGGCTTGTCAGGGAGGGAAAAAAAGGGGGGAAAAGGTGTCGAAATGAAGAGTGCTCTGCTTATTATAGAGGGGCGAACAAAACCCTCAGCTCTGAGTGGGGGCTGTGCAGTCTGTGACGGATCCAACTCTCGCTCCACTGAACCAGTCAAACTGTAAAGTGGTGCGCCCCCCTCTGCCCCCCACCACCAGAGATCACCAAGCTGTCAACACCCGCCGTCATACACTCAGTCATCCACGTGGAACATTCACAGTTTTGATGGTGCTAATGCGTCAATTCTTTGTCTGATAGACACAATATTAGGTACACCTGAAATGAAGTAGACTGTAGCTCGAGTATGCATGCTGGACAGCGATAATTGCTACAGGGTGGAAGAAGGGCGTGTCCGTAGCACCACACATCGATCTTCACAAGGGTCGTGGGATGTGCTGGAGCTTATCTCAGCTGTCTTCAGGCAGTCGGCGGGGGTCACCCTGTACTGGTTGCCAGCTAATCACAGAGCAGACAAACAAACGTTCACGTTCACAATCACACCTCGGGGCAATTTAGAGTTTTCCATTAACCTGCCATGCATGTTTTTGAAATGTGGGAAGAAACCGTAGTACCCGGAGAAAAGCCACACAGGCACAGGGAGACGATACAAACTCCAGACAGGAAGGCTGGAGTTGGAATCGAACCTTGCATCTCTCCACTGTGAGGCGGACGTGCTATCCAGTCGGACACCGTGCCGCCCTTTCAACACCGTTTATCCTGTAAAGGGTTTTTTGTTTGACCGTTTATTTTTAATTTTTGTCAAAATGAAATTATTTTCGTTGGTTTGAGTCAAAAGGACATTTAGTTTTGAATATTACAGTATTATTGGACTTTCTTGAATTAACTTTTTACTCATTGAAGAAAATATATAAATATTTGTGGTCCTCTGAGATTTGTATTTTGAGTACCACTGTGCTAGACAATTTTAGTCCAGCATTCATGTTGCACTTGCTGACTATTGAATGCAGCATCCGACAGAAAAACATGACAGTATTTGCAAAAGTCTCATGAAAAAAAATGGCTTAAAGGGAGCAAAAAGACTTGCTGGTGGAGCACTTTGATTGTTGACACTCGACAATCCAAATAGCGTCCCGGTGACGGGGAAGCGTTGTCGTCGTTTTCTCGCGACCGTCAGCATTTTTCGCACGTTTTCCAGAGAGCGCTCGTTAAAGAGCCGACATCAAAACGAACATTTGAATCAGGAAGTGGGCGAGCAGCAGACAAGAGGAATTCTGCTGCATCTGTGCTGGCAATCAAACACATACATGTTTTATTTAGCATGCAAAACTGACAAACCTTCAGGCTTTGGTGCACTTAAGGAGGCAAAGACTTCCACCAGGTGTTTTATTAACACTGCTGTGAATTGCTTTCGACAAAATATCCTAGGATAAAAAGAGTTACAGACATTTTCTAACCATTTTTTTCGAGTCTAGCTGAAATGAGTTTGTCCCATAAAAGTGAGCCACTGCTTACCCCACCACCCTCTGCAGCGAGCTTTCAACTTTTTGATCCCAGAGTTTGGAAAAAAAGCAAGCGCAAAGTGCACATGAGCCACTCATGAAGGCAGGACTTTAAAGAAAACACGGTGAAGCAGCATTTTGCAATTATGCCGCATACAAATGGAATAAGCTGCCATCAGTGGTGAATGCTTTTAAGTCCAGGTTAAAAACGTTTTTTTTTTTTCCTCATCCCTATGATTGAGCTCTTTGAAAGTATTTCAAAAAATCTTTAACTTGCCCTGGATATTCTTTTAGTAATTTTTGTAAGCTATCTGGGGAGCTTGACTTCAAGGTCTTGACAGTCACACTTCAGGATCACGTGACCACTTGGATCAAAATAAATTTTACAATTTTTGGATGCGAGCATGCGAGCGGCTTCTGGCCTCCATCGTAGTCTGAGGCACATCCCAGAGAAGGAAAAAAAAGGGAGCTTACATTTTCTATAAAATTAAAAGCGAAGGCAGCCTTTGATCTTTTAATCCGCCCGCTCATAAGGTTGCGAGATAAGCAGCCGTGACTAACGTCTCTCTTTCTAATAGTCTTGAAAGAGCCGAGCCCACATAATGAGCCCTTTTAGTCCCTTTTGAAGACATATTGGAGTCAAAGTCCATATTTAGTGGATCTGGCTGGCATTCACTGGAGAGTCCACCATTGGTGTTGCGATAAAGACCCAGCAGGGGGCTCCTGATATCTGTTTGAACCTCCTTTCTGTCGTTATTTATCCCATGTGGGCTTGTGGAAATCACCACGGTCACCCCAAAAAAAATTATTCAAAAAGAGATTGAGGGCACCAAGAAACTGAGGTAGCAAACTGGAGACTACGGAGTAAAATACTGCAAGCGGAGAGCTAACAGGATGTCCTCATGCTAACGTGTTGCAAACCAAGTATACTGTACTGCCTTCTTTGGATCTTCTTTTACCATGACTGTCATGCACCATTTTTTTTTATGGGATCGCCGCATGAAATAGGCTACTCCTGATGTCTTGAAAATGCCACACCCCCGAGCAAAGCCTCCTGACGCCGCCTCAACGGGTGTCATGTGCCCCCTTGCTGTTAACATGTAACGTAACTGATGCTATTACCCTGTTAAAGACGCTCCCTGCTTGGTGAGCTGGGTAATACGTCTTCTCCCACTGTGTGGAATATTAACGGGAGGAAGAACTAATGCTTGGAGCTGTTACGGACACAAACCAGATGTTTTGTTTCACCAATCCGTGGAGGAAAGAGCCAGTAGTGGCTGTTTTGATAAGGAAAATCTCTTGCAAAAAACTATTATTCAAACCATTAAAGATACACTTTGCACCACTACGTCAACATGCTAATGCTAGCAAACATGATAATGGGAACAAGCTCTGGTGTCTTAATGCAGTCAGTCTCTTCTTGAAGGAATTGCGGCGTTATTGTAAATTCTGAGAATACACTGCTAGAAATTACGAAATTAAAAGTACATTTATCACATGGACTTATCTTTTTGTTGTCGCAGTCTCATAGTCCACGGTGTTCACTTGATCGCAGTGTATAAAATGTCAACGTCATTGTAACATTTGAGGATGCATGGGTAGAAATGACACAAATAAACACACATTTTAATGCTAGCTTACTGTGTTAGTTCAGCTGTGTATTACCTCCGAATGCTGCGCTATTAAACACCACATTCTCCAATTGACTGCAGTGCTCCACTTTATCGCTGCCCTCAGTCTCTTTGTGAATAAATACAATTAAAGCTTCGTTGTAACATTACTATGTTGTGGCGAACCCAGTTGTTTCGTTTTGGCTCTTACAATATAATACTTCTTAGTCTCCATTTTACTGTAATGCCCTTGTTTCTCACTGCCCTCAGTCTCCTCCCGAATAAAATTGCATAATCTTTATAAAATCTAGTGATGTGTGGCAAGATTACCTTGTAGCTGTGCCCTAGCACTGGATGTTGCAGTATTACATTCCACAGTCTCCATGTGGCTGCGATGACCTGCTCTCTGGCAGACCTCAGTCTCTTCTTGAATAAAATTGTGAGGATGAGCAGATAGAAATTACAAAAATAAACACTCATGCAAATGTTAGCTCACCCTGTATTGCATTATTGCAAATCACCTGTTTCTGGTTGCCCTTAGCTCCTCATGAATATGTCAACTTCATTGTAGCATTTGAGGATATACACAAATCCAATAATGTGCCAATGAACAAATCAATGCACATCAATGAAAAACCTTGGTGACGCTCACTTTATTTATGAAGCATACCAGCAGTGGCCAAGGCCAAATACTGACAATGAACTCAAGTTGGCCTTCTTCTCCCACTTTGCCGCCTCTGAACAACTTCAGGAATGCTGCGTGTGATTGATGTCGTCTGTCTCTGTCTCTTGGCAGCGCCTCTGCTCCGCAGATGTCTTCAGTATGTTGGCCCAGTATGCGTGAATGAGGAGTGAAAACACAGATGATGTGCGAACAATGACACGTACAATTGCAAACATAAGCCCCTTTCATGCCACATTCCCGCTAAATGCGTGTTTACATGTCCCTTTAAACAGCTGACTTGTCTGATTGAGATAGATACCGCACAAAAAAGTGTATTCGACTGACAAACCTTCACAATCTCATTTTGGTTGAGAATATGCAACACGGAATTACAAAAATAAATACACATGCTAACTTTTGTTCATTTTGTGGATATACCTTTGGTCCGAACACTACAGTCTTGTATTCCTTAGTCTTTGCTCTACCGACCCTCATTTTTCTCGTATATACAATTATAGGACCATTGTACTATACAGCTACACATGACTAAATCAAGTACACATCCTAACACTAGCTTAGCCTGTTGCTATGCCTTAGTTCCTGACACTGCATTATCTATCATACTCCACAGTCTCCACTTTGATGCACCTCCCACATTCTTTTGGATAAAAATTCTGGACCAAATCTACAAAATAACATTTGAGGATATACAGCTAGTAATGAAATAGCTGCCCTTCTCCTTATTCTCCTCTTAGATAAAATCGCAGCACAGTTGTAACATTGAATAATACTTGACTAGAAATGCTCACACGAGCATGCATTCTAATGTTAGCTTGTCCTGCTGCTGCGCCATAGCTCTGGATGATGCAGTATTATACCTGTACTCCACAATCTCCACATAGCTGCCTGTGCCCTTGTTGTTCTCTTGGTTAGAACTGCAGCACCACATTGTAACATTTAAAGATGTACAACTAAAAATCACAAAATAAAACATGCTGTGCCTCAGCACTGGATGCCGCTGTATTTTACTCCACAGTCTCCAATTTGCTGCAGTGGCCCAATCAACAGCGCCTTTGCTTGTTGTAGAGAAGCAGTGCACTCCATTTTACTCTCCAAATATGACTCTCGTAACGACACGTTTTCCTCCTTCACGTTAAACATCAATGCTTTCTCAGAAGCAGGCCCGCTCAGAAGCTGGCAGTCTTCCCTTGGGTGTGTCTGAGCGGCGGTCCCGCCTGTCTGAACGGAAGTCCCGCTTGTCCGAGCATAAAAAGCGATCGGTCGGCTAATTGGCGGCATGGAGGGGAAGATGGCGCTCGTCGTCATCTTCTTCCATCAAACGGATCGCAGCGGGGCTTTGATCGTCATGTTTTATTCATGTCATTACGACGCTGCCGTCGTCTACGCTGGGTTTGAAGATGAAGCAGCCCGTGTCAATTAAAGCCATCGCACATTTTTGAAGCGCTGCGGCTGGCACAAAAGCCTCTGTCATGTGTAGTGTGATCAAATATTATTTCCTATTATTGTTTACTCCCAAACGGAGGTGCTCCAGTTCGTCGCAGCTCACTTCGAGGCACGACATCACAAGGCAGAATGCCGCAAACTTATCAGAGACTGCTTTCAAAAGCACGCTGCCGAGCCAAAGGCTTTGGAATGTGTGTGATCCTCAAACCGGACTGCGCTGTCATCGTGCTTTCAACTGTGTCGCAATGGACACGTGCATTCCTTTTGCTGACTTACTCTGTTAAAACATCTGCAAAATGTCTCACCAGGAATCCATCCGTTTTCTATAGCGCTCAGCCTCATTAAGATCCTGGGTGAGCTGGAGCTGGGAAAAAAAACTATGTACACCAAGGAGTGGTCATCAGCCCATTGCAAGGCCTATCGAGGCGAAAAAGTATTCACACAATTTCGTCTTTAGTTATGTTCTTGTGTAATCTGTTAAATCATACTCTGCTGTTGTTAGTCCGTGAACCAAAATGCCAATGCTTTGCGACACCGTGAGGACCTAGTTGCTATTAAACTCAACCAGCTAAGCTAACAAGACTCACGATGTGCTCATAGTTTTTTGGGAAGGTCTACCCGAGAGGTACAGGTATTTCAAAGAAGAATTTCCACTTAGTGAACTTCACTTCTGTACCGGGTAACTCCAGATCGAACCTAGACATTCAACGACGAAGACGTAAAAAAAACCCATTTGATGTTTGATCGAATTCTCAAAGGTGAAGAAGCAATGACGTTTATTTTTTTTTTCAATGCGACCAAACAATGCGAGTGAGAATCTGAAAGTAAACGGCGAGTGCATTTGATCAGCGCGCTCAAGCCACTGTGCCCCTCAAGAGGATTTACGTGCGCAGACGACATGAAAGCGGTGAATCCTCGAGAGGTTGAAGTTCTTCGTTTAAACTTAAGAAGATTTAGATCAAAAGGTTAGAAAGGGAGGGTAGAAAAAAATACGCTCACAGGACGGGGGAAGAAAGAAAAAAAAATCCACATAGCCTTCACGGTGCTAAGCTGCACAAGTTCACAGGCGTGTAGGACGCGGGACTCGCTGAGATGAAAGGGGAGAAGACTGTCCGTTCGTTTGCATTCAAACTGACTGAACAAAGTCGAAACGACTGCTTTCTTGCACCAAAAAGCTCTTCCTTTGAGAAAAACAATCATTCACATAGGAACTAATGGAAATGAAAAAATGCGTTCCATACCAAATGAACCTGAAATGCCCGACTTTTTCTCTTCAGGCATGGCTTCTTGAATTTTTTTTTTTTTTTTTTTGTGGAGCTACATACCTACCATTTATTAGGTTTTCAAACCATCTGAATATTCAACTTGTGCTACTGAGCCAAGGTTGCGCAAAATGTGGCGAGTCATCAATTTTTGCATATATGCAATGATGAAAACTCATCATTTTCACAATTTAGCATCAGCCATCCGTCTCGTATACATGATTCAAATATGGTGGTAGTTGCTTTGTCTGTCAGGGACAGCGGTTACTACAGTGGACAGCTTATCATGTTATCAGTTGACAGGTTGCATGAAAGGGTTAAAAGATCCCAGGGAACCCTTTCTTATTAGAACCCCAACTCTCTACCCCACTCTCACACTTACCTCACCTTCATTCACCCGAACTTTGACCTTCACCCTCATTCCAAACCTAACTTTCAACGTAACCCGAGTGCTCGCTTAGCCTATCCCAGCGCTTCTCAATTCTTTTCTGTCGCGCCTCCGTAGAAAGAAAATATTTTGCCTCCGTCCCCCACTCCCAACTTTCTGTCGCCACTGTACGTAGCCTCATTTCTCTATAATCTTGTGTCATTATTAGCATTACAGACAACAACATTTTAAAAAAAAAATTGATCAATTTACAACAAAGAATAACTTTAGCTCATAGGTTTTGTGTGTGTGTGCGTGTGCGTGCATGTGCGTGTGTGTGCGTGTGTGTGTGAGCCAATGGCCAAACGAATGACTGAGTGGTCTGTTTACTTTCAACTTGCAGTTGCTGAAACCTACCCGAGTGATGTCGTGTACTGTGTTATCCCAATAATAAATTTCAATTTGAGCAACTTGGAGAACCTCATACTACTCATTCGAGATTTCACGACCAAAAAGGGAGCTGTTCTTCACCCCCTCCTTTGAGAGTCCGACCACAACCTCAGACACCTTGAAAACACCGACAGGCCACGAAGAAACAGAGGAGGGGTCACAGGGGTTTGTTTATTTAAGATTAGTATTTTATAAAGGAAATAATATTTTATGTATGTGTTCTTATTTAGTTATTATTATTATTTGATCATTTTTAACCCAACTGATCTTATATTTATATGGCAACAGCTGCAGCTGTAACAAAGCGCTTTCGAGAACACAAAACGTAAAACATGGACATGTTTTTTGTTTGATTTGTACTATAAACAGTACGACACTTTGCTACAGCTGTTATTTTTTTTTTTAAGCACTCATGAGTTGAGTAACTCTCAACCCTTCCCTTCCCCTAACCCTTACCTCACCATCACCGTAACTATAAACCTCACCCTCAAACTCACCCTCACCCTCACCCTCACGTTCCATGCTCTTTGTTGACATGGCAAAAACATTCCAGGCAGTGCTGGTCCCGCATTGGTGCTCAACAGGCTTTTTTTTTTTTCCATCTGGCGAACGTACAAAGCTCCATCACTGGCACTTTTGGATGGGCCGGTGAGGGGTTCTGGTGCCAAACGAGCTGCGAGCCGTTGTTCTTTTCATCCCCCGTTAAGCCACTTGGCCCGAGGCGGTGGCGTGAACGACACACAGAAGAAAAGGAGGCCGAGGAGGGACTCTCAACACTTTATCCTCACACCCTCTCTCTCTCTCTCTCTCTCTCTCTCTCTCTCTATGTTCAGCGTGAATCCTTTGGAGCTCTTCATTTACATGTATGCCAACAGGCCTTTTAATGCATTTAAAACTTGGACGGCGTTCAAAGGGAGCTATAATTCCTCCAGAAACGAGCCTTTTGAAGACTTTATCTTGTTCTTTCTCTTCTGGCTAATCTCGTCGTTCCTCGCCGCGCTCTGCCAATTTTCCTCACCGCCAATTAAGCTTGACATTAGCATAAAACTGTTTTTTTTCTTCCTTTTTTTTTTTTTTTTTTTGGTAAGAGTCGCGATGAATACCATTCCCCGGCCAATCCATAGTCTTTGTCTTCTTTGTCCTTTTTTTTTTTTAACAGTTACCTAACAACAATAATAAGGCCAAGGACTTCATTATTAACCTGTCAACATGTTTTCTTTTGCAAACTAGCGCTCTCCCGTCGCACGCCGTCACCGATTCCAGCTATTAATGCGCCACATGTCGGTGTCGGCTTTCATTTCTCCCTAGATGGAAGGAAGAAGAAGAAGAAGCAGCAGTGTAATTGCCATGAGGAGCGCTATATGAATCAATTAATTATTGGTAGGGCGCGCAGCAATTAAAAAAAAATAAAAATATGAGCTACAAATGTGCAAATGTGACCCAGAGGAGAAATGCACTTGTACTTTTTTCATGTTTTTACATCTATTTTACCCTACTGCAGATGGGTTTTTGGAACAATCTTAAACCAGAATGTAGAGGCTCCAGTTCACCTCCGACCCTAATGAGGACACACACAACGGAGAAATGGCAACATGGTTTTGAATCTCAGCTCAGGCCTTTCTCTGTTGAGTTTGTGTGTTCTAAATATGCTTGTATGGGTTTTTCTTTTTCCTTACACATTCCTAAAACATACACGTTAGTTTCATTGACGACTCCACCTGATCCGTAGGTGGAAATGTGACAAAGAATGCTTGTTTGCGTCCTGCATTTGCTGACAATCACTTTCGGGTGTCAGCTCGATTCCCTGTAGTGATAAGAGGGTGCCAGAGTCACCGGAAGTCTGTCATTTGCAAACTCAATAATTGTCTTGTAAAGGAATAAGGAAGACTCTCCCGTGTGGAAGCAAATTGACAGAATGTAAACCCCCTACCCTCCACGCCCGGTAGAAAAAGTGGGCGAGCACGCCATTAGCGGCAAGTCGCTCGCAGTGATCGTCAGCATTAAAAGGCGCTTTCAACTCCCGCTGGCTGTCAGCAACTCCGGCAGCTCTTAGGCAGCTTTAGCTTCGACTCGGCGGCTTTGCAAGAGAAGCAGCGGTCTGGGGGCCGGTGGAGGAGGGGATGACAAAATCAGTTTCTTGTGCGGTGGATCTGTTAAAAGGGGGTTTGGGATCAAAGACGGCCTAAGTGGGTCAAAATTACCTTGACCATCTGAGAGCAGTCACATTTCCAGACGTGGGGGCGGCGGGTAATCTGCAATGTAGAGGGCAGATTAACACTTTACAAAGAAGATTCCACCCCGAAGTCATTAGATCAAAGCTTTTTTTTTTTCTTCACTTGTTTTTCTCTTGCTTTTACACGGATGCCAGTGATTGGAAGTGCAAATACCGTACTTTGCTAGTGTACTCTAGTAGAATTTCCAGGTATCGACATTACACTAGAACTCATCTTTCGATGACTTTTGATAGCTGTACTTTTTACTTCTTACTTTGTCAAAATAGTGTTGATACATTTTTCAACCTTTGACCTCATGGTGTGAAAATATATTCATGGAGAGCGTGAGAGTCATTTGCAAGTTATGAACTTGATTGAAATTTGGAGGGAGAAAACACTGCAAAACGGAACAGGAACAATGATGAAGAAACAGATTAGAGGAAGTAAGATATCGACCACTCTGGGCCCTTTTTAAGTACAGGTTATGGTTGATGATGTCTGATACAACAATGGTTCACGATGATAAATTCAGAATCAGAAGCAGAATCATCTTTATTGGCCAAGTATGTAGAACACACAAGGAATTTATCTCCGGTAGAACACGCTACACTAGTATCATCATAAACAAAGACATGACAAATAAGTACAGTATGCAGAAGGACATTCCGTAATGTAAGTGAACCGTTGTGCGGTGGTACGGCCCAGTTACAACTGTGAGACAATGTGCAAAGTACCAAGCAGACCTAAAGTGATCAGTGGTAGAATAAAATCCGGTAACAGTTGTACAGTTGGTGCAGAAAATCATTGAACCATCACGTTTTAACTTCATGATTTAGAATTCATCTGAGTTCTAATGAACTAACCAACTATTTACTAAAATAAACCAACATGCAAAATAAAAAGTAAAATTACAGTAGGGAACAATTTGGAAAAAAATCCATTAAGTTAAATTGTTATGCTGATGTAGCTAAAAATTCGAAATTCCAGTTGCTATTTTTTTTTTTCTAGCATGCCAACTTTTTTCTCCATAGCTTGCCAGACAAGCAAAATTCTACTGATTAGCTGGAGTAAACGTATTACAGTTGGACTCATATACAGCTACGTGGCAACTTATTTGTGCAGTCACAATTGAGGCAGTACACTGAGAGGTGTGTGCGGCTCCCAATAGGTCAGTACTATCGATATCTGCAAACAGGAAGCAAGCGTAGTAGGAAATTAATTTGCATGTTATCTCTTAACCTTGTTACCATGGGCATACCGTTGTACATAGTATTGTTGTACATAAGATAAGATAAGATAAGATAATCCTTTATTTGTCCCACACTGGGGAAATTTACATAGTATTTTATGACACAAATTTATTTGATTTTTTTTTTTTTTTTTTACCTCATCTGTTCATTTTAATTATGGGCCATGAGCACAAGAGTTTGCCCACTCCTGTTAACACGTCCCAGCTGATTGGTCATCAATCCCAATCTGCGACGAGATAGCGTTTCGCAAGTCAGCCAACATGATCATGTCGATCACTCTACAACGTTTGAGTTGGACCTAAGTTGGCCTCTCCATTCTTCCAAAAGTTGCGTTGTTCGTCTCCGAAAAACACCACTGTGGGGCACGCATTGTCCCAAAAGTAATGCAGCCTTTTTCGGTCGGGGGGGTGGCGGACAAAATGCCTGTCTTTTGGTGAGGCAGAAATAAACCTTGGCAGTTACTCAATGGAAGCTCTTTGTGGGAGCAGGAAGAGTCATAACAGATTACAGTAATAGGGACGGAGACCTGCTGTGAATCATGAAAATTGAGGTTTATCATTTCCCATATTAATGGATCAAACCATAATTATATCACGGAATGCGAACCCAAAAGAGTAAAATATAATTTGAAACTAATCATAAAACAATACAATTTGAAATAGATGGCTTGCATTTGATTTTGAAAAAAATGCAGCCAGCTGAAGTCATTTGTACATGCCGTGATGACTCTCTTGTACCTTCGTCCACTTCCAAGACCCTATTTAGCTCCTCTCCAACATAATAATAATAATAATACATTTTATCCACAAGCGCCTTTCAAGACACCCAAGGACACTTTACAATAACAAAAAACACAAACCAATACGGGTTGAGCAGCGGCAGCCAAACGCGCCAGCGTTCACTCAACCCGGAAGTCATACCACACTTGTCACTGTCACCATGTGCCACTTATACAAAAGTAAAAATACTTTTATGTACTTTGTAGTACACTGTACTTTTCTCGAAAATACAGACATATATTCTTTATGCTCTAAATGATTATATCTCAGTATGTATGTCTGTACGCATGGATGTGTCTATGTATGCATACAACATGTGTGTATGTATACATAAGAATGCTCCTCGTGGCCGGCCAAGGCTTGCAATCAGAAGGAGCATCACAATTTACCTCAAAAAACAAGCACCAAAATTCTGTTTAATTCTTTACAATTTATTGAATATATTTAATAAAGTAAAGCCGGAAATCAGACAATGATATGAGTGCAATTTTTTTTGTCCTATAATGGATTAATGACATTTCTAAGATGATGGATGGATCGTCATAAATTTAATCAAACACTGTGTGTACTTTCATTTTTAGAGTTTGTCTTTTTGCACCAGTGTGGGACAATTTCGTTGCCCACTATATGCAATGATGATAAAGATTCTAAATCTAAGGCTAAACTCCTAAAATGGAGTCACACTGTATCTTTTTCTCCTTTCCAGTTCCTTTGCATGCCTTTCTTTGCACTCCAATCACGAGCAATGTTTGGGCGAATTTACAAAAATCATCTTTCCGCACTCCATTAGTGTGTGGTGTAATTTGCGCCCTTGCTAATTTGAGCCTGGCCTTGGATGCATGTGAGGCATCCCCCTTTAAAGGCGCCTTTAAAAGCGTTTGAAGCCTGCTGGTCGCCTTGTTTCAAAGCTGCAGCTGTTTATTTTCCCTCCTGGTGTTTGGCGGCTTTAATTGATGTTTATTTTGGCATTTAGGGTACTGATTCTTTCATGCAAATGTCCTACATGCGTCGAGCACTGGGTCAAGGGATTGCTCAGCCTTAGCATATGCAGACAAGAGTACTTAACGAATACACAGTTCACGTGTCACGGCAGGCAAGGCCGTTGCATTGCTCAAAGCAGCATCCAAGGGTACGTTTACACATTAACAACCTTGCCAAATGATTTTTTTTGTTTAACACACGTGTTGTCAGAAAAAAAAAATGCAAACGGCTTTTCGTGTACTTTGACGACAGCTTTGGCACCATTTTCAAAAATATCTATCCATCTAGTGTTACATGCTTTGAATTACCAGATGAATACGTCCATCCATCCATGATCTGAACCGCTTTATCCTCACGAGGGTCGCGAGCGCGCCTAACCCAGCTGTTTTCGGGCCGTAGGCGGGGTATACCTTGAACTGGTTGCCAGCCAATCACAGCAGATAAATATGTAAAGAGATACAACGTAGGAAACACGTGCACTTGGCACAGGCAAGACTAGAGAGATCTGTGGAGAAGAATCGGTACAAGTGTCGTGTTTTCTTGCTTACACCAAGTTGTGGGAGGACAAGCCGACACGGAAAAAGTCAACATTCCAACGTTTTCGACTTTGGATATAGTATCCGAAGTCACTTTCACCGTATCATCATAATGCAAGAATTTTCTGACTTTTTTTTTTTTTGTGTCACTATTCTGTAGAAGCTCCACAATAATAATGATAATAATACATTTTATTTATAAGCAATGTGGACTGAGTTGATACCAGAGATGACGTTAACCCGACACCTGGACAGTTTTTGTAGGTAGTTATCATTTGTGTGAAAACGCTCGCATTCATGCAATATCCTGCTTTACTGGGTTCCGTGTAAAAGGCGAAAAAAAGCATTAAACTCTACGTCTACACTTCTGTGACGTCTCTGATATGATAATTTTACTGGATCGGTGTGTGAAAGAGGCTACATGTCACTCTATCAGCTGAGAGGAGGTGTGGTGGGGGCGCTCTTGTATGGGGGTCGTAGGGTTTTGATCATTGTCACCACATTGTGTCATGGAGGTCTTCCACTGCTCCTCACCATTTTCCCACCAGTCCTGTTAGCCGAGCGATGGGCTGAGCTATAATTGGGAGCAGATGAGGAGGCCCCTGCGTGCCTCCATGCTGATGTCAACCCGTCTGAGGGGAACACATGGAGGGGCAGGGGGCTAGGAGACAATGAGCGAGGGAGAGTGCACGTGTCAGTTTTTCTGTACGTTTGCAGGTGAAGCCATGGAGAATTCTTGAAAAGGCTGGAATGGCCCTCCACCAAGGCTGGAGTGTGTGGCCCCGCTGAATTGCGACCTCTCAGTCTCTCATGTGAGCATCATCTTCATGAGGTGATGGGGTTTTTTTTTATATGTTGAAAATTTCTTGGGGAAAAAAAAACAAAACAAAACAGTTTGCGAATGTAAAACTTTAAAACCATTTAAGAATGGGTTTCTGAAATAGCTAAAAGAAAAGAAGTATTTAAAATGTTTCAAATACCTTAATCAAAGCTATGGGGGGTGGGGGGTAAGATTTTAACCTGTATTTAAAAGCATTTACACTTGGGCTGACTTCACTTTACATGAATGGGATGTCGAAGTTTCAGACATCCCATAAATGGAGGATTTTTTTTTTTTTTTTATGACAAAAATGGGCATATGTGTTTTTCACAGGACAGCGACGAAAAACATCATGCGTCATTTTGTGATGAGCTTGTGTAAACTCAATTCTTTCATTTCTACAAAGTGAATAAATTGGCTCATGTAATGAATGCAATTGCATCGCAACAAGGCGTGTATTAATGGTGTGTTACATATACTTTCTAATGCGCCTGATTCAGGATGACATCACCGTTGACCTTCCCGAGCCCAACCCCCACATTTGTGGCCCCGACCTGCCTCCCTCGTCTGTGGGAACACCAGTTCATTACATGGAGATGAATTGCCTTATTGTGAAAAGGTCTGGCGAAGTTGGTGCTGGACATCGGGGGGAATCATTCGGTGACCCAACTTCAGGGGTCAGTACACCCTCTGTTTGGAAAACATCTCACGTAACGCATCGCTGGGCTGACTGGCCGGCGGTTCCCCCCCCCCCCCCCCTCCTCTGAGTCGAGGGCCCTCTTGCAGCCACGCCACCGTGATGAGGGACTGCACTGATGGGTTTGCAGCACACTAACGCAAAACCTCATGCGCGTTTGATTTTGAATGGATATATTCAATGATCATATGATCTCCCACCACCCCCACCACCACCACCACCACCCTACCCCAACAATGAAAGAACGTTGTTGATGGTCATTTACGGGCAAGCAAATCATGAATTGTTTTGATACCAGTGCCTCTAAAAGATGGAGCCTGGTGGGGTGGAATGTATGCGAGTCTATGTGTGAGATTCTGGGTGTGAGCTGTGGCTGACAGAAGCTCCTACTTGAGTGTGCTCATTGTTCGTTGTGTTTTATACAACGGAATTCAATAAATGGCCCGATTGTGCACCAGGTTGTTCGGCTCTCGTTTCCGACATTATATTACGTAAGTATACTTTCAAAAAACAATAGTCTAAAATTTGGAAACAGTGGAGACGGAAACTATGGACTCCTAAAAAAAAACAAAAGTACATTTGCTGCATTTACTTTGAAATGAACTTTACACTTATGCTGCGGAAGAGGAAAAACCTTTCATTGTCTTTTCAGTTGAGCCTCCCACAATGGCCTCCTGATCAGTAGTCGCAGGGTTGGGGCATGCAGATGCCACGGTGATGTCCCGGGTAAACGAGGTCATCATTAACACCCAGATCCCCTCAAATCCAATAGGCTACCAGTCCCTCCCCACCGCACCAGTGGGTCACTCATCCAGACGAAGGTTTATTTAGCTAAGCTCCGAGATGAGGGGACTGCCGTGGAATTCATTACTGCGGGCCGTTAGCAGCCTTTGATATTGCGTTCTCCGCAACCCAGTCGCAGAGGCATCTCTGTCGGATTGCAGCCGCTGTCGGATCACGCATTTCCACAGCTCGCGTGTTGACACGGCTTTCCAGAAAATCTAATCATTGGCTTGATGTTCAGGTTACATGTAAACACATTAGTTCAAGCAAAATGGGGCCAGATCACATTTCTCATGAGGGTTGAGCTGAGACACCTGGATAATGCAGTGGAAATAGACTCCCAAGAAGTTGGTCGACCGGCATGCTCACTTGGTACGAGACACTTTCCAAAAACAGATTTATGCATGGTACAGAGCTTCAATACATACAACACAGTAAACCCCACACAGTTTGTCTCTCAAAATGGATCCCTTCACCATACTTCTTTGACACCGATTACTACTTCCCTATGTAGCCAAGGCTTAGGTGCGATCTTGTGGCATCTGGGGGCAGTAGAGAAGGTGCCCAAGAAAGTTTTTTTAATGAATGGCTAGTTATAGATTTCGTAGGCTGGAAAAAAAAAAACACTAACATTTGTGAAGAGCGATCCACTGACTAGGCAGGGGCTAACTTTACCCTGACCTTCAAACATATTGCAACAATATTTTAAAAATTGGGGTTTGACCTGAAAAGAAGAGTACAGGGGGTCCACAGTTCGTTCCTACAGCAGCGACGTAATCCAAATTTGTCAGACGCGCCAGTCTATTTCCACCCTATGCTAACACAGGACTAAAGACATAATTATTTGTAAATATTTGTAACCGAAACGGAACAGAATATTTGTTCACCCATGCTTGCATCGGTTTTGGTACTGAAGCCTCCTGCCACATTCCAATAACATGTATGTTAGGTTCATTAATTATTGGTGTGCGCGTGAATGCTTGTTTGTCTTTTTGTGCCCTGCAATTGACTCACTGATCCACAACGTTTTGCATGTTGACACATTCTCTGAATTGATACCTTCAAAAAGCAGCAAGTGTCCTTTTCAAGCTTTTTCGTTTGCTGCTAAATGTTGTATTTAAGTGCAGCCAAGCTCCAGCGCGCAGACAGACGGCATGCCTCTAGCGGCGCTGTGTAAGACTTGAAATAATTCCACCACAACAAAAAAACATTTGTGTGTCGGTTCCTAGCTGCCCCGCAGAATTGTGACTGTGGCTGCTTGGCAACAACAACAACAACAACAAAAATATTTCTGAATAAAAGCAATAAAGGCTGCACTTTCTTCAGCCGCTGTGAAGTGCCTCTTACAATGAACAAATAAATAATAAAGCACATGTTTCCTTTTACGGCACTCTTTTTGGCGCAAGTGGAAAGTCGGCCTTGAAGAATAAGACATTAATAACACAACAAAGATGTTGGCAGCGTCACTTTTCTTCCTCCAGCTGGCTTCTCTGGCTCAGCAACCACTGGAGAAGTTTTTTTTTTTCTCCACATTGTTCTAGCTCCCCCAGAGTGAAAATATAGCTATGTATGAAGATCCTACACATGCATGTGTATATGAATAGGACCAACTTTGTACTATTAATTCTATAGCCCCTTTTGCGCTGCTTATGAAAGCTATGAATGTTCCCTCTATTTATTTATTTATTTATTTATTTATTTATTTATTTATTTATTTATTTATTAAGGGTTTCATTCATTTCATGACCAAGCTAGTAACTTATATTTAATATCAGTTTTCATCATAGAAATGCCAATTCACACGAGGTTCCCAAACTGGGGAGCTGTAGCTTAGGGTTCCGCATAAATAATTTGCAATAAATAATGTTCTATCATTTTAAAAAAGTGCATACCTGCATACTCATGTGAAATTGTATGTGTGTAATTGTATGTAATTGTATGCTTTGTCAAAACTCCCAAGTTCCACCCTGGGTCGTCATGGTAGTGACCTCTTTTTGGAAATGGCCCTGCTGTAGGCAACGTTGGGATGAGGAGTGGTTCACTTGCATGAGACAGGATCACATCTCTCAAAATGGGCGAATTTCAGTGAGCCAATTATACAGGTAGATGATGTAAAGTGTAAAATAAATCTTGATCTTTGGGGGGAGTTTGACAAAAGCATGCCATACACATTTTGTTCAAACATCTGGGAACTGTTTTAATTGGGAAGAAAAAAAAAAACCCAACATAATCTGTCTCTGTCGCCACGCCGCATGTGTCAAGTCCCTCTTGGCTATTATGTCGCTGGGCCTTGGATGTCCACCCAGGATGGGGTGTGAATTTTGCTATGAAGATAATGGCAAGTTTTTTTTTTTCCTTCTTCTTTTTAACCCCTCGCTCCAGTGAGAGTCTCTTTGAAGCTGCTCTGTCCTGGTGGCTGCTCTTATCTCAGGAAGCCATTAGTTGATCTCCCTTTCTTTTCTTTCAATAGAGTCAGCTTTTATGGCCTGGCAACCTTTTTCGAGAGCTTCTCCTTGCCCTCGCCAATCCCCCTCCCCGTTCTGCCTTCTGTATCCTCACCCCTGCAACACATGACAGCCTGTGTAATTAATGAGCATCATAAACCCTCCCTTTTCTATTAGCTCGCCATTAGTAAACCTGGCAAGGCTGTCATTTTGGACAAAAACACACAGCTCCTTCATTTGATCCCCACATCAAAGGGGGAACCCCACTGTTTTGGGCTGAATACACTAATTGTGTCCTCGTTCAGGATGGGCCGACAATCCCCCCCCCACCCGCCGCTTCAAAAAGCCAGCCAGTACCGAAGGCAAATACTAGCCAAGTATCGATTCTGTCAGCCTACTTTTGCAGAGTACCAACCAGTAGTAGTGGGAAGTACCAATAACCGGTACTGTACTTAAATATATTTTTCAGGACTCATTACTTAAGACTTCACTTTTTTTTTTCTCGCCTATATTTCGAAGCGCCGGCACGTTGGTCGAATGATTAGCACGTCACCCTCACAGTGCAGAGAAGGGCAGGGTTTGTTTCCGGGTCTGGCCTTCCTGTGTGGAGTTTGCATGTTCTCCCCAAGCATGCGTGGGTTTTCTCAGGGTACTCCGGTTTCCTCCCTCATTCCAAAAACATGCGTGGCAGGTTAATATTTAGAAACAATGGTCTATAAACATCATGCAACTAGTACCACGAGTTTTTTCGTTGTGATTTGAACACTATACTGCTGAAAGAGGGAAACTACTGTATTTTTTCAACTTATCGATGTGGGTATTTGTATATAATTGGCTGTACAAATTTATTTTTGTATTTGTACCAAAGTGCAATTCAGAGTCTCCAAGTAAAGGAATTGAATCTTTCGCGTGTTTTTTTTTTTAGAAGTCATTTGTACTCGTACTGTATTAAATGTTAATAATTAAAATGCAGCGTAAGAGTACCTTTTCCACTTCTGCCAACCACTGTGTTTCATTTTGCATATTGGCACTAATCGGGCCTGGTTGGGTGTTTTATTCCTCAAATTAAAAACCTATAAATACAGTGAGATGTAAGGATTAAGCCCATTTCATGCTCAGTTTTGTAAAGCTTCGTTATTAATGGTGCGATTTGGCGGCTAATCCCGTTCACAAGTTTTTTGGGGTTTTTTTTTGTATACTTTTTGATGTCTGCATAAATCAAAAGCCTCTCACCACCTTCACTGTCCTTTGCTACGGCTTAACGATTTCTCTCCTAACCACGACAAAACAAATTAAGGCCAGAACGTGCTTTAAGGAGCTTTCTCTAACTCTTTGAACTGCAAATGACGTTCCGGAATATTCACTAGATGAATAGCATACATAAAAATACAGTCAAACCCCTAATGTTGAACACAATATGTTGCAATTTGACAGCTTTCCACAATAATTTTTGGCCTGGCCGCTTTCGAGCCTGACTCGGTGGGATGTATTTCAGCCATGTGAAGCTTTAAGAGGTTTTAGTTTCTTGGCTTAAACATGTAGCTATGTATAATTATAAGAAAGACACTCGACGAAGTAGCATCCGTTTTGGTCAAAGTCGTATTTGATCCCCAAACTTTAATGGGTTTTCTCCGGCTTCCTCACACATTCTGTAAACATTCATGTTATGTTCACTGAAGACTCTAATTTGTCCATAGGTGTGAATGTAAGTCTGAATACTTGTTTGTCTATACTGTGTATGTGCCCTGTGATTGGCTGGTTTCAGTCCACCATAAAAATACGCCGCTTCTCTCGTAAATGCCGCTCTTTCATTCCAGGTCTTAGAACGGCGTCTGCCCACACCGCCCTGATTTCACTTGGCCTGGCCTGGCCTCTGTTGCGTCTCCATTACAACAGTCGCCCATCACTTGGGGCGGGATCAACTGAATTGCACACTCGCAGTATGCGGGGTTCTGCCATAAGATATCATCAGTGGCAAGCATGGCACCTGATTTTGCTTTTGAATTGCCGTTGCATTCAGAAAAAAGATCTATTCAATTGAAAGAGAAGGCGAGTGAGCCTCAACTGTCAAAATATCTCCTGTTTATGTCTTCAAGTTAGACCACATCTTTCCATGGCAACCTCTGTGTTCCTTCACTGACACCGTGCAGTGTGCGCATCGCTGACAGAAATGCGAACATCTGCCAGCCACTCACATGACAGTGACGTCATGGCCTGCATTTTGGAACCATGATGGAAGAGATTCTGAAGAGCGGTTTCATTGTAACCTCACACCGTAAAAAATTGTAAAGGAATTGTAAAGTGACCTCAAAGGGCGGAACCATGCTGTTTTGGGGAAGAACCACTACAATTGAAAAGGGCCCAAAAAGTCAGCTGGAATAAGTTCCAGCTCCCCCGCCTCTCTGAGGAAAAGCCCTATAAAATGGATGGTTGGACGATGGATCGATGACATAAATAATGGAATTAGGAATAAGTAAAAAGCATGTTGCATCAAAAATACTCTAGCAAGTATAATTTATCCCACAAGTTGCTTTAGTAAATGTAGCGTGTTATTACCCAACTCTGCACCTACTGAAATTTGACTCAATTGTGCAACGTTTATGACATCGAAAATAAAATGCTAAAAATATACCGATATGGGAATACCCCTAAATCTGGGCTGTTGTCACCACTTCCTGGCAAGCAGAATGTCCCACGCGCGCCAGGCGAGCTTTTCCCTCCCATGCGGACCGTCCGCCTGACACGCCACACGCTGGGTTGACACAATGGAGCTTGGAGTCAGGAACCGACACTGTACTCCAGCGCCGATTGTCTTTTTTTTTTTTTCACATCTTTTGTTCCCGCGGATAAAAGCGACATGTTGGAGCTTTTTAAGGGCCCGGCAGCTGCTCTTCACATCCCCTCCCCTGCCCCACTTCCTCCCTCCATGCATCAGCCCCCTAGGTTGTTATATGGACAAACCACCAGGGTGGTTTTAAACAGCGGCTCCGATATAGTGCCCTGTTTTTAAATTTTTGACTGACCATGATCCGATCCCCCCTCCCACCTCAAAATTTTAGCTTCCCCATCACTTTAATAACGGGTTATTGTTGTCTCATCAGCCCATAAAACTACCAGAATGTTTGAGTCTTGTTTCTTTGTTTTCATGTTGGTTCGACCTCGAGCTAGTGAACCTGTAGTCTTTGAAGGCAAAATCAATGCAATAACACATTCAGTGTTATTTCTTATTTGAATAATATTCCATGTTCTTTCAGTTTCACAAATGCTTGTTTTTTCACCCATATACAAATCTCTGATTTTGATGTTGGTTACCCCGTTAATTTGTATCAATCTCTTTTTCACAGGTAAAACTCAAATGTGGAACTTGGGGTAGCCACCCAGCACTATATATGGTTTTATCAATTTTCCATATTCTCTCAACCTCACAGTTGTTGGCCCCCAACCACCCACAGACATCCTTAGTAGGATTTGGAAATATAGAATTGAACACCCTGGACTGCTCGCTAGCCAATTGCAAGTCACTTGAATCGTGACTTAAATCCAGCCTTAGTTATCCCTGGAATCTGGCATTCAGAGAATACCCCTAAGAGTCCCATGAATGAGGGTAATGATTACTGTACCAACATCAGTTCAGTCTTTCAAATAATGGCCTCAAAATCATGACGTGCCATGTCGAAAAATGGCTTCCGGCAATAATGGGGATTCATCGTAACGGGAGTCTTTGGGCTTCAAAGATAAATATCGAGGGCTGCAAAGCCACTCCTCCATTGGCCCTCTTTCACAAGACAGGAAGTGTGTCACATGAACATGCCTTTTTTCCACAATATTCGGGGCCATTCCTGGAATAACAACTTCTCATCTGTATGTCTGGTTCAAAGGGCAGCCTGGTTCCTCTCGGTTTAACATGTGATGATAGAGTCAGGATGTGGGAAAACATTGAGTGGCACCCCCCGGGAGGGCAACATGTGGCCCAGTCTTTTATCTCGTGTGAACTAGCTTGAATGAAAACTGGTGCCATTGAGTTTGGCATCACACACTTTTTTGGTGTGTGTGTGTGTGTGTGTGTGTGTGTGTGTGTGTGTGTGTGTGTGTGTGTGTGTGTGTGTGTGTGTGTGTGTGTGTGTGTGTGTGTGTGTGTGTGTGTGTGTGTGTGTGTGAGTGTGTGTGTGTGTGAGAGAGAGAGCGAAAGAGAGCGTGAGTGTGACTATGTAGGCGTCACTGTAAGATAAATACTAATAGGTGCCACAAGATGGCAGCAAAGGACTACCTTCTGCAGTACTGTATTCCCATTTTTTTTTCGTCACCGGGTACTGGCTCGAACAAATAGATAACTCTCCAAGTACCACCATAAATAAATTACAATTGCATAGTACACGTGAACGGTGATCACAAAATGAAACCGAGATTTTATTCCTATAGAGTAATTATTATATATAAAATCACGTTCACGTACCAATGGGCGCATCACTGATGTAAATGAAGCACTCAACTCATTCCAAATATTTCATTGGCATCAACATACCACTAGATAGAGGGCGCTATAGAAATATTGTTATTTCTTTGGCTGGAGAAAAAAACAGCAAACGAATTACTTTTTCAGTAAATACCAGACAAACTTAGCGTAATTATATCATATGTTGACATGAGTATCTGAAAAGGAACATGATTTGAGTTCTTTAAAAAAAAAAAATCTGTAATGCTATCTTGACCATTCAAATAGTGAGCATTATTGGATCTCACTGGATCATGTCCAGGCCAATGTAAAGTTCTGTTCATAACCAAACTCCAAACACAGTAGTTATGCAAGCAGACAACCACATCTTCGTATGATACCTACGAACATATTCAGTTTGTGTTGCGTAATGTTTCAAATGAAGACGAGGCGGCATCTGCATAGAAAAACAACCTCATCAGCTCTCCATGTTTCCTGGTGTGTTGATCACCATCAAGGGCAACATGTTCAAGACTACTATTGACTGCTCGAATGGCTCTTCATCTTGAATTTCTAAATGTGACTTGTTTATGTGTTCAAGACGTCAACTAGGCCCAGTGTGCGGGCCTCCTGCCTATATGACACTTTCACAACAGGATGAAGTAAAAGTTATGAGGGGGAGGGCTATTTATGGGAAGTTCCCAGAAACGTTCCATGGTTGAGGGAGTTTGGAAATATTTTTTGAGAAATGGCGAGAATTAACAATACTGCGACTGTAACTATTCTTGTTGCCTTTTTTTTACCTTTATAAATTTAGTTTTATTAGAGTATGTATGTAAAGTTGCTTCACACATAGATAACAGCTGACTATTCTTTCTGCCTCTCGTTCAATGTTACATCTACATACTGTATGTAGTATATATTTTTTTGGTACAGTTGTGACAAAATGCAGCCGACTACTCTTAGTGCCTTATGTTCACATTCACATCTGTATGTACCCCATAGTATTTTTTAAAAACACTTTTGTTTGTTTTATTTTGTTTTCTTTTTGACGGATCGGATAATGGATCAATGTATAGTGCAGGGCACAAATTCACCTACCTGGATGTTTTCTTTAAATCTGATTGTGTTGTGTGCGCAATACATTTACGTTCCTTCTTTAGACCCCAGCTCATAATGACCACTTGAATTCAACAGATGAGTTACACAAAAGATATTTTGAGAGACTATTGTGTAAAAATCTAAATTATGGCTTTATCCCACTGCACCATTCTGGAACATTTAACCTCAGAGACTTTCTAAAGGTTTCCATTCAGTGACACTCAAGGCCTTTACAGGCACAAAAGTGTCCAGTCGAAACATACGGAGCTGACTCACCCGCACTTTTGCAGTAAGAACTCAGTTTTTCCCATGGAGCAGTCTTTAGAAATCACACACACACACACACACATACGCGTTTTTGCTACATGGTGGGGACTTGGTGTGTGAAGGATTTGCCCCGTGGGAACCAAATTTCAAACATGAAAAAAACACATTTATGGATCTCATAAAAATTTGATTTTCGGACACAAATTTTTTTTGAGCCCGTGCTCACTCAGAAATCCCCTTCAAATCGCATATATCTTATTTTAGTTTTTTCCAGGTTTTTGGTCACCTCGTGGGGACTTCACGAATCATGTCAGACCAAAACCACCAGCAGGTGGCACTTTTTTTTTCTACAGACAACAGTATTTAGAGCCTGTGTAAGGTCAGCAGTTGTGTTTTGTAGGAGCCATCTGCTTATATTTTTTGACAACCCTATATTTTGCACATATAAAATGGTGAAATATTGTGTTCATATGCACAATTGGGTCTACGCCCCTCCCCAGCATTCCCGTTTTCTGACAAGATATCTGGCCGAGTAATCAGGTAAGTGTAGTTTTGCCAGGTTCTGTCACAACCAACAGTTTTCGACCGCATCCAATTATTTGACTTTTCCATGTGCTACCGATATCGCTATTGTTATCTCAGAAATACATGCCACTGGTGCTGCCAGCAAGTTTTTCTTTCATAAA